>JAGGAS010009589.1:0-10379 GCA_017657355.1 Termitomyces sp. K1Ac | reverse complement strand
TACCAAGAATATATGTACGTCCCTCGCCTATCATAAGTATCCCAACTCATATCTGCAGATCTTGGCTCGGACTGATACATCAAGAATGTACATATGTATATGTACATATATATATGTATGTATGTATGTACATATGTATACATATATATATGTATATATGTATATATGTATGTACATATTCTCTTACTTATTCTGATCCGTTTTCTCACCATACTTGTCAAGTTATGCAGGGGTGCTCAATCCAAAGTGAGTCCGCGGTTAGCTGACTGGTCGTTTATGTATGTGTACCCAAAAAGGATGGTTTGTGTGGGAGGACGTGGGAGGACGTCGAACGACTTCACTCGATATGCACTGAGTCTTGACCCATATCAAAAAAGCAGATTTACAATCTATTCAAACATATCTCTCCCGACTTTCCTCGGTCACCTCAGGCAGCCTCAGGCCTCAGGCTTCATGTAACCAGAACATACTCTCTTTAACAAGTTGTTTCCATCCATTGCAAACATTCAAGAAAACTGTAAGGGAGGTTTATCTTCTAGCTGTAACATATATTATCAGTTATGAAATCAATGGATAACCATGATACATACCACATAACTACATGGAGGGCAACCATTCGAGACTCTCCAATTTTCTGTGTCACGTCCCAATTCCTTGGCAACACACTTATCAATGATGCGTTGAAGCGCAAGATAGATGTCAAACACGTTTGACAGCATGTCACAATATCACCGGTGATAGGGAATCTGACTGGGAGTTGAGCCAAGAGAATCAGAAGACACAAGTCACTTTACCATGTACAAGTCAGAGAGAACCTTTGTGAAGGCCTCTATACTAAATGAGGGTTTCTGCCTTCTGATACGGTGGTAGAGCTTGAGTGTACGTAGGGATAATGCAATCAATGGTGATTCTGGAGTTGCCCCAAGGTACCCATGATGCACAATGTCTGCAGCAAGGGACGTGGAGGCCTCCATGCAGTGTATGGCGATGCACATCTCTAACAGATGCCATTGTGTAGTCATACCCAGGAACAAAATCAGGTTCAGGTGTTGATGTGTTGGTTGGGTATTTCCAAGCCAGGTACACATCTGCAAAGTCTTCCATGAGCGGCTCCCAATTCCGCTGCATCTGTTGAATTCTCTGACACCAAGTACGTCTGTCTGTACGATATTGTGCGTGGAAACTTTAGGAGTGTTAAGCTCAATGTCAAAAGTATATGGAAAAACATACCGGCTGTCTACAAAATCTCATGCTGCAAACTCTAGAGACTTGTCAGGAATGCTGGATCCGTTGTTGTCATCTTCCCAAGCGTCCAGATGATTGTTGGCAGGGAAGGTGTCAAATGTTGCTGTGTCAGATGTTGCTGCACCCTGAATCTTGGCTAAGACTTGCCAACTTTCATTACTGAGGCCTGCATGGAGTTATGGGTGGACACATTCATCAGAGCAAGGAGCACTTACCTTGAATAGAGGTGCTCAATTCTCTGTTCAGTTCATTAGTGTTTCAACGTCCAGTTGCCAAGACCAAAAAAAGACCGGACTGCAACTGAAACCAGACTGAAAAGGACCAGACCATCAGTTGGGGTCCTTCCAAATCCAGATTGGTCCGGTTGCCAGTTGTGCAAAATCTGATTTTTGATGGACTGGTAAAAAACTGGTTGCAACTGGTCTGTGTGGCTGTGCCCATATGGTGAGTTGGTAGCACTACTCAAGAGCTCCACCCGGGATTGTCCAATTCAGTGCAGAAATGATTGAGATATAGTCAAAATATGCTTTTATATGCTTGTTGTATGTATGTCTCGGTATTTTGACCATATCTCAGTCATTTCTTGTCCGATTTTGGACGTTCCTGGGCTCATTTTTATGAGTATACCTTCTGGCATGATTCCTATACCAATATAAATGGGCAAAGAACTGATTGCAACCATTGAAAGACCGGTTGCAACTGGTTCTACCTGAAACTGGTTGCAACCGGTTGTGGACCACTTTATAGCAACCAGTTGCCGGTCTTTTGCGGTCTTGGTCCAGTCCTAAACATATTTTGAACTTCTATGGACCAGTCGCAGTCCAGTCGCCTCATTTTTAGGTCAAAAGACCGGACTAGACCGGACTTTAAAACACTACAGTTCGTTCTGTTCACTTTTTTTGACAGTGCGGAGTTTCGGCAATTTCTGCAAACTGCGAACAGAGAATTGAGGATACCTGTTTGTCACAGTTCACAATGTCAGTTTGACAGCTTTTCTCCTGCGGGGTTTGAAACCATTTTCTCCTGCCTCCACCTACCTCCACTTGCAATTTGACGTTGTTCCTAAATTGAGTATGAAATCTTGCTGGTTGTTGGACGGAATTTAGAACAGAATTTGAAAGGAGAGTTTGAACAGGAGTTTGTTGGCTTTTCAGCAGTTCATCAGATGGTCTTTGAATTTGTCAAAAAAAAGTGAACAGAATAAACTGAACAGAGAATCGAGCACCTCTAATGCTGCATTGATACCTTGCTTTGGCATGTTCTTGTTCTTGCTGGAGACCTTTGAGCCCATACTGTTTACTCCCACTGCCCTTCTTTCATGGAACGTCAAGGAACCTCATTCTCACCTTCCAGAGACACTGGATGCTTTTGCTCTCCTCATAGTGTAACATGTAATGTAGTTAAACAATACAAGAGTGAGTCAAACTAGGAGCACAAGATGTTCTTGAAGGTGTGCAGCAGATATATGGAGTTTGAACAAAGAATTATGGCAGTGAGGGCGCAGGAAAGTGTTTGGTGGTTGTTGATGGCATTGGGCGTGGTTAACTGAAGTTCAAACAAAAAATTAATGGCAGTGAGGGTGTGAGAAAGTGTTTGATGGTTGTTTGTGATGTTGGCTGGGGTTATCTGAAGTTTGAATGAAAAATTGATGGCAGTGGGGGCATGGGAAAGTGTTTGATGGTTGTTGATGGTGGTGGGCAGAGGTATCCAAAGGTTGAATGGAAAATTGATGGCAGTGAGGGCACAGAAAAGTGTTTGATGGTTGTTGATGGTGTTGGGTGGAAGTATTGATGAGGCAGGGTGATGATGACTAACGTTCAGAGGACGGCACGGAGAAAGCAGAACATGACTTATAGATAAACTATATATCTACTAATAAGAAGTGTTCTCTTGAAGGGAAAAAGTAAATATTCATAGATATTGCCAGGTTGAGGAACTAGAGGAATCTGGGCATATTAGCCTGGTTAAGGGGGGTTATTAACCAGGCTTGTTAGCCGGTCATGGTGTGAGGGTTAGGTGATAACTAAGTACTGTGCCATTTGAAATGAACATCAATGGTGATATCTGTCTCCAAAGATGGCTGTCAGAGATTACTCAAAGTTGTCACAATGAACAGATATGTACATGTGGAGAGAAGTAATTGTTGCTCACAAAGAGAATGAAACACCTTGTTTGCACAATATTTACATGCACAGCACAAAGCCTCAGATTTCAAACTCACATAATTTACAAACATATTCAAATAGTCTAATGTTTTTCTATCATATCCATTTCCAAGATTTCTCTTGTCATAAAACTATCAGACAACTTGAATTACTTCGACATAAATCTCTGTTTGAAACTTGAAGGACTTAGCAAAATAAAAGTACCAAGCATGCACATGTGGGGATCAATCAGCGTGCACCTAAATTTCTATATTCCCACACTCAATATCATTTGTTATATTGTACCGCTGTATACTGCTCATTTGCTAGACCCTCTATGCTACATTTTGATGCCTTCTGGGTCTACAAATCAAGGTCTACATGTTCCATGCCATTGTCCGAGGTGCTTGAAGCAGCCAGGAGGCTTCACATATCAGTCATGGCAGCAGGCTGTACGACATGAACAGCAATATAAACAAGAGCATGATACTCGTCCTCATAGGCTTGTGGCTAAGGGAAATATTGTATCTTCACAAATTTGCAGTGACCTATCTGCTAGTTTTAGCAGTCAGACTGGAAGTGCACAGTCTCAAGTTTTGGCACAGCTGCCTTTCAAATCTCTGTTTTGTGCACCTGGTCCTCAAGAGCCACATACACTATTTTGTCCATCTTCATTTGCCTCATCTTATAGAGCAGTCTCTTGGCATGGTTCCTTTGGTGAGGCACCATCTCCAGGACATTCTTGTTTGCCATCACACCAACCATCTCGCACATTCTCTTGTGCACCATCTTGTTGTCCATCCCACATGTCATCTCTTGAACCATCTCATGGACCATCTCATGGACCATCTCGCAGGTCCTTGACCAATATGCATGCAGAGACCTTTGTTCTGGCAAGTCCAGATTCTGACCCCAATCCATGGCAAGATCCTAGCAAGAATGACAACACCGAGCCGGCTCTGAGTATTCCTGCTTTGCAAGAAGCACTATGCATACAAATGGCCTATCTCAAGGCCATTTTAGGAAATGTCTTTGGAAAATTGAGCTGGGAACATGCATCTTGGGACCTCAATGCAACATTAAACATTCTTGCTGTTGCAGATGCACTTCCCAAAGAGCCTGTGCCTGTTTGAACCCTTCAGAGTGCTAAGAGATGTCTTGGCATCAGTCCTGATGTGCATATTATACAGCAACCAATTTGCCCTAGCTGCTGAAAAAACTTCATGGTGTTGCAACTAAAAAATCTTGACAGTCCTGCATGTTCAAGTAGAAATTGTACTGGTATTGTCTACTCTGAGAAAAATGGTGTTTGTACATCCACTCTTATTCATCCGCATGTTTCTATTGTTGGCAGCCTCCAGCAAAATGTTCCTGTGACCTGGATTTGCATCTATGGTGGCACAAAAGGAGGCGCATAAACCCAATCGGAATGAAGACCTGGATTTCAAGATGAAAGATGTCCACGATAGCGACATGTGGTATCAGTCCAAAACTAGTATTTGCCATGAAGTTGGAAGCTTGGGTATCATTTGCAATGTGCCTGTTGCAGGCACGCATGCAACAAAACTCTATACTTGTCAATTTGGACTACAATTAATGTTAAATACAGACTGGCAAGCAATCCTTTGCATTGTGTCATCATTACTAAACTGGAGTCCAGGTTTGATGTGCTTTCTGGACACCCACAATCAACAGGACCTGTTTACATTGCTATTAATAATCTCCCTTGCAATCAACAATACCTATCATTCAATGTAATCTGTCCCTCAATTATGCCAGGACCCAAAGAGCTGACAGCAGAACAATTAAGCAATGCTATGAAACTGATAGCCAACAAATTCAAACAGCTAAAGCAAGGTACATTATTTAATACTGTAACTCCTTTGTTTGGCCACTGATAGAATTGTTTAAAGGAGTTAAAATGGAAATACATAATGAGGAACCAGACACAGTCTATGCAGATTGTTTATGTGGAAATTGTGATACCCCTGCCACTCATAAGTTTAATGGATCAGCAGGGCACACATATGATTTTCATCCATGTCCTTACTGTAATGCAAACGTTCTTGATATCAATCAATTGTCAGGTTATAATGGATGTTTGTCTTTAACTATCAATGTCACTTTATTATTTAACTTATGTTGCAAAGCTACCATGCAGAAAGACAATTATCACTCTTGAAGTGGGCATATCAATCTAGGGTTGCAGGCACTGCATGACAGCAAACAATTCTGCGTAATCATAGAATCTGATGGGCTGTCTGCAATTTGATCCCTGGATGGCTTCCATCTTCAAAAATGGTTCTGGATTTTATGCACAATATTTTTCTTGGTGTGTTATTAGACTTGTAACAATGAAAAGATGGCTCAATCTGATTTTGAAGGTGTCATTGCTTATTTCTTTACTGATGTACTATTTAAGGCATATATGCTTTCTGGGTATGGTGGCAAGGAATCTGCAAAAAAACAATTTGAAAACATTATTAACAGCATACAGTGGCCTAGTCATGTCACTTGATTACCAAAAAAACGTGAGTTATACTGCCGCTATCTGACCATTTACTCCATGCTGATATTGAGAAAGCTCAGTGAAAACCAGTCACTCAAGAAGGCAGATGAATGGTGCCATATCATATCTATTTCCCCTGTCATTCTCTGGTGGGCTTGGTGTGATGGCAGTGACAATATTTGCCTGAGTCAACTGCCAGTTCCACCAACAGCTGTCAATCCTCTACAGCATAACCAAAATTACAGAGATATTTATGATGCAGGTTTGAAGCTTGCTATTGGTGTTTGACTGCTTGTGTCTCGCTCAATTTCAATGAACCAGGCTCAGATGGGACAAGATTACCTGGATCAATACAACCGCTCCTTGAAGAGGCTTGGAATACATACAACAATCAACAATCACCTCTCAACACACTATGTTAAATTCATCAAGCTCTTTGGGCCTGTCTATGGTTGGTGGCTCTTTGCGTTTGAGTGCTTCAATGGCATGCTTGAAAAAGTTAACCATAATGGACATGATGGTGGCTGGATAGAGTTGACTCTTATGCGCAACTGGGTGATGACCCACTTGATTTATGACTATCTGATCTCACTTCCTGATGATGCCTCCAAGATTGAGAAAGACTACATTGAATCCATCATCCATCAGGAAGGTCACAAAAACAGGGGAGGTATGATGACAGAGCTTGCTATGTATTGTGCGGAGGCATCATTGGACAACTATGTTTTGCTTCCTAAGCACATTGGCAAGCCTATTGATGTCTCAACTCTTTTTCCTCATGGGTTATCCTATATTCTTGTTCTTCAATATTTGCAAGAGCTCTGGCCAGATCTTGATGTCATCAGCAACACTTCAATGGACAAGGGAACACCATTCTATTGGTGTGAAGCATGCCGGCCTTTGTCTTATGTACAGAAGGATGGGATCTGCTATGGCTCACTTTAAAACAAGGCAACAAAGGCCAATTCTGTTGCATTCATCTCTGACAATCAAGACCGGTGTATACCGGTGGAGATTTTATCACTACTCACTGTCAAGATTTCTGACAAGCCTCCTCATGTATGTGCAATAATTTGTCAGATGCATTGTGATGACAACATTCCTCCATTTCCCTGGGATCTTCAGTAAGTCTGAGTTCTGAGTCTATGTGATCCATCTGTCTTGAAATGTTCATTTAGCACAACCTTACTTGGCATTTATACGACATATGCCAACAATTTTGATCCACCTGAAGTAATTCCTATTGCATGGATTGACAGCCCTCTTGCAAGAATTCCCATCCATTTGAAAGTCATTCAACAAGACTTATGGGTTCTTATTTCTCTGGACCGAGTAAAGTTATATCTTGTTCAGTTGCTATGGCAAGATTCTAACAGCTAATAGACAGGGAATGAACCAGAAGAATATCTAGAGGATGATGCCGAATAAGCAAAGGTACATAGAATGTTCACTCATAAAGTAATTCTATCTCATCCTCGGTTACTTCTCCACTCGGCCCTGCAGCTTCTGGCACCTGCACATTCTTCCTGTTTCTGTGTTTCACCTTCTTTGCCTTCTTCACATTGCCCTCCAATAACCTACATTTTTTCCCTACAGACTTACATTGAAGATCAGTTTACTTTTGCTCTGTTTGTGAACCTCAAAGCAATTGCAATTGCATTGAATTTCCCTCCAACTCTACACTACAAAACTCCCACAATTGTCAAACTCTACACCCATGTACATCATGGATGATGTCACTTTGACTTCTTAATCACTGATGTCCAAGCTTGGCGTGATCAAGTACACTGAATGGGAGAAGGCCATGTATGGACGCCTTATGTTGGTTGGGGGGGCTCGCATTGTCAACGGTCAGGAACCCTACCTGCCGGTCATTAAGGGAGATGCTGCATCCGCAGCAGCCCTTAACTCCTACCTCCTCCACAGTGATAAAGCTGCTGGCAAGATATACCAGTGGATTGATGAGGGGAACAAGATCCATGTCAACTCTATTCAGGATGATTCAGCCACAATGTGGAAAAAGCTCTGAGAAATACACTCCAAGTCTGCCCCCAATGCAAGATTCAATTCTCTGAGTGACCTGTTTAGCATCTGATTGCGCAACAACAAAACTCTCACTAATCTATGCACTTGAGTGGAGGGAGCAATGCAGTGTATCCAAGCCCTTTGCCCACCGCCCATTGTTGGAACTGATGGAATTACTTCTCCAGGCTACACACTTGAGATGCTTGACAATGAACTATCAACCATGGCCATGCTTCAAGCGCTTCCCTGCAATGAGTATGCATCTTTCATCTCATCGGTCCTCATGCTTAACAGCTTGTCAAAGGACATGGTACTCAAGGCATTCCACATCAAAGAGGTGCAATGTCACACAGCAGAAGAAGAGGCAACCGCCGCTGCTGCCGCCATCACTGCAGCAGCAGCCCAAGCCATTGTATGTTACCTCTGTGGTGGGGACCACAAGGTACCAGATTGCCCTCACTTCTTGTCTGCCAAGTCTAGCATCAAGAAAGACGACGGAAGCTCAAAAGGGAAAAAGTCTTGAGGAGGAAAACACAGTGGAAAATCCAAGGTGAAAGCCAACACAGCCAAAGCTAGCTCCAGCCCCAAGATTGAGGAGGGTTGTGACAGACCTGCAGCTAAAGCCAATGCTGCTGTTTGTCAATCCTCACCTCTCCTATCCTCTCCTTCTGATAACCCCTGGAACACAGACTCGGGCACCACGGCTCATATGACACTGCACTGAGAGTGGTTCCTACCCAACACCTTTAAGCCCTGGTGTGTGCCAATCCACTTGGCAAGTAACTTCATGGTGTACTCTGCCAAAAAAGAATTGGTGAGGTTCAGACCAAAGGGGAGAGATAGGAGTGGGACGGAATTCCGAGATGTTGTTATATCCAATGTCCTTTTCATACCTGATTTAACCAACAACTTGTTGTCCATCACCACTCTCTCTGTGCACCATAGTTTCACTGTGACATTCCACAGCTGTAAGGTTATCTTCTCTGTTCAGAATGAGATGGTGTTCTCAGCCACTGTCAACAAGACGCTCACTGCATATCTGGATGATGAGACCCTTGTTTTGGTGCCTACGCTGATTGCCAATTCAGCATCAGCATCTCCAGCTATAGACAAATCCCTGCTCCACTGTTGCATGTGCCATCTCGGCGCTGATAGACTTGAGCTCCTCATCAAGGAGAATCTGACAGAGGATTTGAAGATGTCCTTGAATGCTCCCCTCCCCAAAATTTGCAGCCCATGCATTGAGGGAAAACAGCACCGACTCCCTTTTCAACTCTTCTCTGACAGAGCAGATGATGTTCTTAGTTGCGTTTTCAGCAATGTTCATGGGCCTATGCTGGTTGGTGCTCATTTGACAAATTGACAATGGTGGGCAACGTTTGTCAACAACAGCACCAGGTGGATGCAAGTGTGTGACATGTTGAAGAAAAGTGATCTTCTTCCTGCCTTCAAAGTCTATAAGGCATGCATTGAGACACAAACTGGCCAAAAGATCAAGTGTATTCACACTGATCAGGGGGGCAAGTATACCTCAAAAGAATTCAAGGACTTCTGCAAATCTGAAGGGATCCGTATCAAATACACCACAGCAAAATGGTGTTGCAGAACACATGAATAGGACAATTTTGGATGCCGCAACCTCCATGCTCATCAAAGCCAATCTACCACCTAGCTTCTGGATCTATGCTGTCAGCACTTATTGCCACGTCCACAACCGATGCCCTACTCGTTTGCTGCCAGATAATAAGACTCTGTTTGAAGCATACAAGAAACAAAAGCCCCGCATCAGTCACTTACATGTTTTTGGATGTGCAGCATATGTCCTTATACCCAAGAAAAAGAGAAAGAGCTTGCAAAGCCACACACTCTCTGGGATATTCATTGGGTACCCCAATGAGCAGGTTGGTTGGAAGATTTATATCCCCAGCACAAAGAAGATTGTCATGTCACGTGATGTCATCTTCAACAAGTCTTGCTTCCCAGGTCTGTCATCATCTCATATACCTCCACCAGCTCCAGTCAACACATTTGAAAACCTCCCGGTATATGAATCAGACAAGGAGGATACACCAGTCGACATTGCTATTCCCTCCACCGTGGAAGCCAATGATGTATCTTTTGCAGAAGGTGACATTATCAATGCTGGCAATCATGACAAAACAGTGGGAGAGAGGCCAGAACAGGTGGGAGATGGTCTTGAAACAGTTGGAGACACTGATAATGCCACTGAGGCAGCCGATCCTCCCATGCCTGCCCAAGATGCCATCCCCCAAGTGGTAGTAGAGCATCCCCCATGCCCCACTAGAACATGTCAGCCCTGACCTCTTGCAGATACAGACGCATCATTTGGAGCCCACCACGAGGGGCACAGCAACATACCTCCAGAGACCAGATTCCAGAAAGCATGCCAGCTTCTTAGCAAAGCCAAGACTATACCAGTTCACCTTAACTCACCA
>JAGGAS010009588.1:0-10405 GCA_017657355.1 Termitomyces sp. K1Ac | reverse complement strand
TTCTGTGCATCAATGTAGAATAATCGGTGAGTCGAGACGACTATGGTGCCAGCTTGGTGATTTGGTGATTTCTGTGTACTATATAGTCAATACACACGAAGCAGGGTGCGTAATCAGGACGTGTGGTGATCCTGAAACGTCAAATCACCAACCCGTCGTATATACCAACATTGTCTTGACTTGCGTAGACTTCCTCGTCGGTATAGAGCAGCGCATGTACGGGAATGGTTCCGTCCACGGATCTGGTTATTCGGCGTAGTGTCATACTTGCGTGAAATGCCGATGCGCTCTCTGAAGTAGCAACGTCTGCCAAGATTTGGTAGGAAAAGACAGGACCTGGGTATAACGCGATTTTAGATGGTTTGGCCTTGGAGAATACTACTTATGCGCGAAAAAGGATTGTAAGTCATGTCGATTGCTAGGTTTCCGATGAGAAAGCGTGATCGCCGGCAATCAGCGGGTACCCAGCGTCGTCACGGCCATGCATGTCACCAGTTACGATACTTACATAACAAAATCGACCTCTTCAAGCTTAAGCTTCGAAGTCTCTCCATCGAGACTTTTCCGCTAGTATAAACACCGAAAAATTCCAGCGCAGGGCATGATGGTGGCATGTTTGCTCTGTGGATGCGGAGTACCTTTCTTAGACTCTAGGGAGTTGGGACGGTTCACGATACAAATTGTGAGTGCAAAACAGCCAAACTTGAACATCTCAATCTTGACCAGAACACAGGCGGAAACGTAGGTGTTCTCAGTTTGACATCTAGCATAATCAAACACCGGAAGAGTTTATGAACATCATGAACATGTCTGCACTCAAGGCCGACAGTCTACGAAAGATGCTCACAGGCACCGCATACCCCGCCACAATATGAAGAATGTATATTTGACTCAGAAACATTGGTTAGATAGCACCGACACTCACGCATTCCGGAACATTGATAGCGCCACCGAAGCGCTTGTCTGCAGTCTGCTGTTGTGCTATTGTCTTTGTGCCTTATGTGGCACAACACAGAAATGTGGAGGGCCAGCGAATGGATTGCACGCGGACATACCGGCTTCCAGCCCCACCAGTATCCGCATATTACAATACTATCGCCGCCACCATCGTCTGGCGTTGCGATCGCGTCTAAGGTCTTTCTCCGTGAGTGTCATTCTGACTGAAGTTAGAGAAATAACTCACGCTGATGAAATTCATCCAGAAGGATACATTGGCCCGTTATTACTAGCACAGGCAGGGCAATATTCGCCGCGCCGCGCCACGAGTACAGGATGTTTCATAACCAGGAACATTGGACATTTGTTACCTCAATTTTTGGCCCTCATTATGGCTAAGTACTTATATGCAACCTTTTAGAGCTGGGCGATTGATTCAACGATCAAGCTTCGAATAATCGATAACTAATCTATCAAACCTTGTTGAGCGCTAAGCAGCCCACGGGCTAGTCACTGTAGCGAACCTTATAACCGATCTATTCATGTTGCCGTACATATGTACTGATCATCGGCGATAACTTACTCGCTACTCCATGCAACTCATCCATGGGCTCTGACGTGATTTGAAACTTCAACTGAACTTTGATACAGAACTCATTCTTACTTGTGTAATGGCGAGTATTCAAACTGGGGGGTGTTGGTATTTCTTGGGGCGTGAGTGCGAGGAGGTGTTGAATATATGAATGCGTATTCAATGATTAAATGGGAAGAGGAAAAGTCAGATGGAGGGAGGTAACGTATATATCCAGATTCCGAACCCGATCTTCATCGAAATTAACGTTATCATCAGTAACACAGGTCTACTAATTATCAACCGTGGGAGTTGAAACCTGTTGAAAACCTCCTTGGCAATTAAAGGTAGAAGTATTTATCGCACCAGTGCTGGGAAGTTCGTTAACACTTGGTGACTATAAGAAAGAAAGTTGCAGCCCTGAAATTGACTCGACCGTGCAGTTCAATATTCTTTGGAGATTTTTACCCGATCGCAGGAGTCGCACCATGTGGGTAAGACCACACTAGATTCGAAGTTTTCTCTCTCCTTCGATTAAGCGCCAACCTGACAGCGGCGCAAATGTGTTTATCCGCCATGCCATGAGGCGGCGGCTGAGACTAGCGTCTCTTGCTCTGGCCGTTCTTTGCTCACAGCACTCACCTTGTCACCTGTTGAACACTCAGTTTGAAAGAAGGTATGGCTCTGTATCCCCCCTCCCCCGGCTCATTCATCTTTGACAACCTCTGACAAGCCTTTTTACTTGTTGTACTTTCAGATGAGTGACTCGAAGCCTTCTTTGGAATATATCATCAACCACATTGTTTTACCACCCCGACTCCCCCAATCGGACGATTCTTCAACTGAGAACGATCTCGCCCTGCTTGATCTTGCCATACGCAATGGGCAAGCTTTTGCTAGGTATATGTCCTCCGATGCCCTCGCGTGGGGCCCGATCATAAAAATGCTAGAGAATTTACGGAACACATATACTGCTAGCGCACTCGATAAGATTATTCTGCAAGACCTTTTCTCCCAGTTGAATGAAGGAGGTAAGTCTGTTTTACTCTTCATCATACACCATGTCAAGGTCACCCATCTTTTAGAAACACTTGTTATCTCCGTGAGAGCTCAAAATGCGTGTGTGTTTGTCCGGCGGCTGCTTGGAAAAACCATCTATGAGTCATTCGAGGTTGATCCTCCGAACGAGCAAATCATGGCAACGATGGGAAGGCTCGTACGTAGGTTTCCTGGCAGCACATTGGAGATTGCCCAGACTGCCGAATCCCTTGCCTTTCAAAAAGAGATGATGACGTTTCTTGCGGACATGGACGTCGTTACACCTGGATCTGCCCCCTCCATGAAGAAGGCAAATTCGAATGTTTACGATGCCCGAGATACAGCAGATCCGCATTATATAACCGAACTCCTCACTGCTATCATTTATGGTGGCCCCAATAGTCAACCTGCCGATGTTGAGCGGATCGAAAAACGGGTTCGCAATGAAATTCTTTGTGACGGTGCCGACAAACCTTGGCGTAGATCGTCTCTTTGGCTCATCATTCGTGTTGCCTTACAAACGACTCTTCGGCGTACGAGCTCCTCGGACGGCCAAACAGAATATAAAGCATTTATGATATTTCTCTTGGCTGACATTGTTCTGTCGAGCGACGATTACCGTAGCTTTTCGAATGACATCCTGGTCTGCATTCAGAACAAGATAGTCCGCAGACTACGTAAAGTCTCTGATACAGCATCAGGTAGTCTGCTTGAAAAGGCTACCGAGGCGATTCGCAAAGCAAGGGAGGTGCTAGAGACAAGATGGAAAGATATCCGAGACCAGCAGGCGCTTTCATCCCCTTGGTCATTCGAATTTCTGGATGTCTCTAAGGACACCAATATGTCCTTACTCTCTTCAAAGGACTATCTCTCCAGCCGCCTCCAGCAAACTGAACGTTCACTCGCGAAATCTGTCTTCCAGCCATCCGAGACTCCTCGTCTAAAGGATGACGACTTTCTTGTGCCTGAAGTCATCTTGACGGCTCTTTCATCTGATCCTTTCATCGCGCTGGCGGACATAGAGGAGTTTGCTGTCAAACGCCTCGAGACGTGGGTGGACAAATATCGTTCTGATTCGCCGGCTTGTATTGCCCTGGGAACGTGTATCCTCCACTACGTCACTGTGGCACAAACAAAGTATAAAGGCAATCCAGAGGAGCAATCATTGATGTTGTTGACTGTTTTCCTCCTATGGTCAGCACTTGATCGTATGGCAGTTGAACAGCTTCCTTTGCTAGCTGAGTACTCCCCCGAAGTCCCGGAAAATATCCTGGACCCAGTACTGCTCCGAAAATCAGATTCCATTCAAGGTCTCATCCGCCTTCATAAATACCTTCATGAAAGGAAAACCAACGCTCACCAAGGCTTTTCTGTATTTAATGATAAACTCTCAGACTTGTCTTTTGCCATTCGTTACTTCTGCAGCTCGGATACGCTCATGAACTTAAAGAGAGATATAGAGAAAAATGCTCAGGCTGAAAGAGACCAAAAGAGAAACGAATTTCACCGGCTGAAAGCACAACATACCCGACTTGTCGATAAATTGCAGTCCTTGGAGCATGATCGCAGATCAGATTGGCGGGGCCATTCTTATCATCCGTGGAATTGCGACAAGTGCTCACTACAACGCGAGGCCTCCGAATTGTCAATCGAGGTCCACGAATGGCCGCTTCCACAGAATGAGCTCCTTGCTCAAGCAACTGTTTTTGAACTCCAATGCCCTCCCGTATTCCAGACTTGGCGGTCGACTACATATATGATCCTCTATGACATTTGTGACCATTCTGTTACCGGAACATTACAAAGAGCAGCAATGAGACTTGCGGATTACACAGGCTTAAAGGATTATTGTGGAAGGCAAACACGAATATCATATGCCTCTATGACCAAGCCCTTCATGAATTCGTATTATTCTACCCAGAAGATTTCAAACATCAGCGGCGACCTTTCATCTATCCTGGTCAACAATGGGCTGCGATATAGCCTGTATGACACAAAGCTAGACCGATGGGCTCAAGTTTCATTCTCAGACTCTGCTACAGACAGCTTATGCAGATTCACCTTACCTTCATCGAGCCCATACCGTGCCCTACAGTATGTGATGCAAGATACCACATACTCTGCTAATCAACCACTTGCTGATCAGGATGAAGTGTCGCCTGAACTCAGCATACATGAGTATATTGCGTTCGGATCACTGCGCAGTGGGGCCATGCTGCAGTGGTTGAATATCCTGCGAGAACTTCGAGCACGGACTCTCTCCTTTGATCGCTTAGAAGTCCATATGGTTCTTTCACAAGCCGCGCTGCAAACAGGAAACATCAAGAACGCCGAATTGGAATGGCACGAAATCCTTAAACAGTCCGATTTTGGTTTGGCTCTACTGTCTGAGATCGACAGCTTACTTTTAAGCGTTGAAAAAAACTGGCATCATATAGTCACTTTGCAAACCATGATCATCCTCACCACTCGCCTACTTGCTAGTTCTCCGGAAGAGGAAGTCATTAACCGTGCTTGCCGGACACTCCGAACCGCTCGAACGATTGCGTTTACGTGGCTGACCGATCTTACTCAAGATCTTAAGTGCACGGATGACGAAGCCATTTCTACTATGACACGACAACGTGTTTATCTGGCGGCAGCCACTTGCCGCGCGACTTATGATGTCGACCCGTGCTATGTCGACCGTCTGATGAATTGCGACAAGGACATCGATATCTTCATCCAATGTGCCATACAAATACAAGATAATGTATCTGCAGACAGGGTATCCTCCGAGCTGTGTTTGGCACGCGATAGAAGAATGTCGCTTAATCTGGTGTCTAATATTTGGGACCAGCTAAAAATCAGTAGAGTGGGCTTGGACGACGCCATCCTCGCCATTTGGACAGATTATAAATGTGGATCCGATTGGGAGCCGTTATCTGCGCCAAACGAGCGTTGGGTGACATCCACAATATCTACTGCGTCTACTACTATTCAGTCTACTATCCATTACAACCTTCTGGATGGTGAGCTTCTGATCGATGGAAAGCCCCTTGGTCGATTACCTTCCACAATTATCCATCATCACACGTATATTCGCCTATTAGGTAGTGTGAGTGTCACTCGCCATTTTTTTTGAAAAATTGGATGAATTAACCAACGTTCTAGAAAATACTAAATGTTGTCCCATCGGCACTACCAAAGATGGATTTTGCGACTCGACATGCAATTGTTGCGCCCGATTTCTTTGTAGGTTTGCGGGGCTTTTCCTAAAGAGTACATTCTCACGATTCTCTTTTTTTCTAGCTCCATTTCCAACTCCCGAGGTCTGATGGAACCTTAATCATTCAAGCAACTGTCGGAGCTGACATATTTGAGCTGGTTCCTCATACAATTTTCCAGAATAAGGGTTACGACTTCCCCTCGTCCTTCATCACAGAATATGCTCACTGGTTGCATCTGACTACCAGCATAGGGCATGTTACATTTCATCCTCTTCATCTCATATGGAGGCCCTCCGAAGACAACTGGGACTTGACCTTTGGCTCCGCAATCAACACTGCAACGATGATAGCTGGAAATGGCTCAATTCAGATGGTTGACATTCGAAGCAAAACTTTTGGCATGATATCCAAATGCCTGGAGCGGCTTGATGAACCCCATCATCTGCATATCACTCTTGACCCGGATGGTAAACTCTCAGCCACATACCACAGTACAACTTGATGTTCTTTGTGAGTAAGAACAATCTTTTGGAGTGCTCCACCATTCGTGACATGGTGGTGGACCCTCATCAATCAAGCGGAACGATGTATGGTCTTGCCAATCAGCTTGTGCTTCGAAGAAAATTTCTTGGCATAACAAGAACAGCAGCTCCAGGTTCTCGCTGTGTCATCATTCCTTTTGGCAAGGTTCACTTCAAGAGCCATGATCACCACAGCCGTCTCATGATATCACCTGGGTCGGGCCAAAAATACTTCACATATCATATTGACTATACCTTGGGACGACTCGTGGGGACAACATTATTGAGTGACATCTACAAAATCTATCTTCACGCGTGTACCTCATTTCCGCTCCCAGATGATCTTACTGGGCGTACGGGGACAGAGGAAGCTCTTTATCAATTAGAGTCAGCAAGGTCTTTCTCATTTCAAGATTTATCTGGAGAAGAATCGGCACTGCTTCATGATATAGCAAATCTCACTCCAGGTGTAGAGTGGTATCCAATGCATCTAAAAATAATGCAGAGGCACCACTGGAGCGAAATCAGCTCTCTGGCGCAACATTGGGCATTTGCATCCCAAGTAGAGGATATACTTCAGTTTCATACACAGATGAGTTCAATTGGGATATGTACTCCCAAGACTTTCAGTTCCTGTACAGACGCTCATCTATTGGCCCGCCTCGACTCACGTACGTCTGGGCTCTATAACCCTAGAAGAAATACTCCTCTTTCCTATCTTGATACGTTGTACCCCTCCCCGTCAAATCTTGGAATCTCGTGCCGTGGCTACCCAAATTCGCAGAAAACCCACTTGCTCGTTGCCAACCTTTCAGCATTGTCGCACCACACTACTTCTCAATTAAAGACTGTATCCAACTTGTGGGAGAGGTTAGAAGCGATTCAGGTATTAACCAATGACTCTCACGCGATGGATTCATACTCTCAGATCACTTCCTATACTCTTACCGAACTCTTCCTGCCCCTCTACGAAGTGTGCCGACACGAACAAAACTCTGAAGCGTCCAGTTCTCGGATGGCTTTCTTACTCTCAACAATCGTTTATATGTCTCCTCAAATGACAGACCTTGTACCAACATTTCTTGCATTTTCCCGTTCCCCCAAGTTCCGGTTTATTAACCCTCCATCA
The DNA here is from genome assembly GCA_017657355.1 of Termitomyces sp. K1Ac. Classification (NCBI taxonomy): domain Eukaryota; kingdom Fungi; phylum Basidiomycota; class Agaricomycetes; order Agaricales; family Lyophyllaceae; genus Termitomyces; species Termitomyces sp. K1Ac. Next base: position 3,001 of record JAGGAS010009588.1, on the reverse strand, counting down.
TCGAGTACATTCGATTTTGACTCTGGATTCGAGCCGAACAGAAAAATCTTGACAGACCTTCTCACAGAGTACCCACTCAACCCTCCTACTGATCAACCAAGAAAACGAGTGCACGAGAGTGATAGTCATTACTATGATCGCCGTGAAGAATATCTGGAATCTCTGCGTCATCGGCAGCTTCAGGATATCACCGAATCTCTAGTACGACAGTGGCCCTGTAGTGTGCCAACCATACCACGTCTTTCGTACGAGTTCGATCTATTTGACTTACGTTCTTCGGATTTGGCGACCAAGATCTATCGATATTTTCTCGGATGGTTCAACAACATGAAACTCAAAGAATTCATTAGGGATTGCCTTCAACCCGTGTTGGACTCAGTCCATGTGTCTTTATCTGACCCCATCCCGATGTTGAAGGTCAACTCCTACCAGATTCCACCTATGCTGCCTGTGAAAAGACAGTTGACACGACTTCTTGGTCCAACATTAGACGATTTAATTCTAGGTCGTGAACCGCGTATCTCGCCAATTTCAAGTCCTGAGTCACAGATGGAAGTTCAGAGACCAATCACAACTACTGTCGACATTGAGGTTGTTGTATTGGACTCTCTTATGCGACAATTCAAGCAAGGTCCACAAGTGCTCCATTGTAACTATGGTAGTGCACTTGAAAGCAGCCTCGCCAGCTACCGCCGTGGGTTTGAATCAAATACCTCTCCAGGCGTAACCGAACCTAAATCAGCCTTACATTCCTTGAAGAATGAATACGAGTTGCAGCGCTGTGAGTTTAATGACATTTACCAGTCGTTGAGGGAGTCCCTAAGCCCCAAAACCCTACTCCACGTCGCAATGGATCAGGCGGGGCATTGGCCATCTTTAACGACCAGGTCACTTCTAAATTTACTGTCAAAAGAAAAGATCGGTGTGCGAACACCTCCGGACTGGGAAGCTGCGGTCATTACGCTTGCGCAAAGACTGGTGAAACTTCAGTATTCTCGCCGTGCGCTTCAGTTGAAAGTCTCTGGACAAGAAGAAGAGCTCTCAAAAGAGCTTGAAAACACAGTATACGAGAAAGATACTGCTTTCCAGAACCCTGAATGGCTTCTTATACAGGTAACTATGTTTTCCAATATTGCATCTCTAGTTTTTTACTAAAATTCATTGCCAAGATCGACTCGGATTTTACTGTACGACCTGTACAGAGCCGTGTCGCGCAGGAGATGATTTCCCCGCGTTCAGGATGTAACTCCTTGACCCAACTCAATATGGGCGAGGGAAAATCTGCAGTCATAGTCCCATTGATTTCTTCTGCCCTTGCCGACGGAAAGATGCTTGTACGCGTCGTCATCCTCAAACCACTTGTCAATCAAATGTTCAACCTTCTTGTACGGAGATTGAGTGGCCTCACCAATCACCGGATATTCTACCTACCCTTCTCCCGTGATTTCAAGCCTGATTCGAAATACTTGGAGAAGCTACAATCACTTTATGAGATGTGTGTGCGCGAAAGAGGAATACTGCTCATCCAGCCAGAACATATCCTTTCTTTTAGGCTCATGGGTATCGATCTAGTAGTGGCCGGGACGTATAGCAAGGCTGCAAAGTGCCTCATTCAATCGCACCGTTGGTTGTCATCCATTTCAAGAGATGTTCTGGACGAGAGTGACGAGATTCTGAGAGCCACGTATCAACTGGTTTACACCAGTGGACTTCAACAACCTATGGACAATCATCCACAGCGCTGGACCATCATCGAAGAAGTAGTAGGCTACGTTCTGAAGCATGCAAACCCTATTCATCTCTTGTATCCAGACGGGCTAGAGGTTTGTTCAACGGGAGGTCATGGCTCTCCTATCATACGGATCCTTGACAAAGAAGCAGGAGAGGCTTTGATTGACTCAGTGGTCTCTGACGTCTTATCAAACAATAATTTCAAGCTAATCCCTCCTCACATTCGCCCTACGGCTTGTGACTTTGTGAGAGGTCGTCATATTAGACCCACCATGTTCAAGGCATTTCGTACCTTCTTGCATGACAACAGTACATGGAAACATCTTTTGCTCTACCGAGGTCTTCTTAGTCACGGTCTGCTGTATTTCGTGCTGGAGAAGCGATGGAGGGTCGACTATGGCCTCGATCTTACTCGTACCCTTCTTGCAGTGCCATATCGCGCCAAGGACCTTCCTTCACTCAGGGCAGATTTTGGGCATCCAGACGTTGCACTTCTTCTGACATGCCTGAGTTACTACTACGGTGGACTTACAGAGGAACAATTAGATCAATGCTTTGAGCTCTTGTACAAGCTTGACGATCCTGCATCTGAATACGCCGTAAGTACCGTTGCACCCGAACTGTCGATCTCTGGACTCGAACTAACATATTGTGCATTTTCAGGAATGGGTGTTTGGTCATGATCAGATACCTCCCTCTATATGTGACATTGAAGGGGTTAATGTAGACGACAAGCGTCAGCGAAAGGAAATACTAGGTCCTATTTTCCGGAAGAACAGAGCCGTTGTCGACTTCTACCTGTCGAACGTGGTCTTCCCGCGTTACGCGAAACAGTTCCCCAACAAACTCTCGACATCCTCATGGGACTTAGCTGAGAGGAAAGCTCAGCTTACTACGGGCTTTAGCGGGACAAATGACAATCGATATCTCCTCCCGACGTCCATTGAGCAAAGCGATACGACTACGGCTGGTTCGGAATATGACCCATTTGGTCAACACGCTACAAACGCAAAGGTACTCTGCATCCTCCTTCGGCCTGAAAACGACACGTATTGCTGCCTCAAGCATAGTGATGGAAGTAGCCCAACCGGAAGTGATTTCCTGAAGCTCCTTGTGGAGCAGACGCCTCCAGTTCGCTTCCTCCTTGACGTTGGAGCACAAATGTTGGACATGCAGAACACCGAGCTCGTCTCCGAATTTTTTTTTTTTTTTTTTTTTTTTTTTTTTTTATTTTTGTGCTTCTCCGAACATGCCAGGCTTACCGGTACAT
>JAGGAS010009587.1:0-10468 GCA_017657355.1 Termitomyces sp. K1Ac | reverse complement strand
AAGAAAGCGAGAACGTTGGTTCAAATACATACATCAAGTATGGCATAACAAACCACTTCAATCAATACCTTTCACCTTCTCGGTCCTTCTCCTCTGTCGAGTCCTGCATCGGAGCAGGCACGCTTTTATCCATGGCTTCCTCCTCGCCCTGCTTTCTCTCTAAGCCCCAATGCTTATCCACCGTCTTTCTCAACGGTAAATCCTTCATAAACACCACCGTCGAAGCACCGATTGCGACCATGATTTCTGCTGCGATCCAGAGCACACGGAAGCTCTGCAGAAACGCAAGCCGTACATCATGCTTCAGAGGCTCAGAGAATGTAGGGATCTCAGGAACTATGTAGTAGGCAATATCGGTGTTTGGGGGAAACTGGTGAACTAGACCAGCGGGTAACTTTCGTTTGAGAGCATTCTGGAATACGGTTCCACCAACAGCTACACCCCATGCCTGAATCAAAGTGTTAATGGCATTGAGGATAAGAACTTGTAACCAGTTTTCACCTGAGAGAAGACACGCGAGAATGTCAGGACCGCAACTGCCGGTGCATTTTGGGTTACAGGAAGAGGTGAGAGGACGGCAAACTAAGCAACAATGAGTAAAATTGAATTACTTGAGGTCCCTATCGCTAACGTACCGCAGATGTATACAACAAACCACCAGCGGTGCCCATGATCAACTCATATAAAATTAACAAGCCAATAGATGTGTTAAGCTTCAATGTGATGAGCAATCCCAGACCGAGAAGTAATATGCACCACGCAATGAGATTCTACCAAATCAAGCAGTGAGATTGGCACGAAGGGTAATTAGATAAGAGAACCTCACGACGAGCTTGTACTTCCCGATTTTTGCTACAATTAGGCCTCCAATGATAGCGAAGCCGGATATTGATACAGCCCAGGGCATGAAATGAAGTCCAGCTGTTACGGGGCTGGCATCTTGAACGGCTTGAAACCAAGTAGGTCTATACAGTTCAATTAGAATGAAATCAGACAAAGCTTGACAAAGCTGACAGATAGTCTGTAGCGCGTGTCAATACATAGGGCGCTCAAGTTGGTAGTAGCGATAGACTTACATCCAATGTTTATATTTGCCATCCCGGAAACGAATGTCCCGACATATCTAGGAGCATAGACCTCATCAACTAACGCACATACCCCCTTCCAACTCAACGACACTCACCCACTGATACTCGTCCGATTCGCGAGCACAACCCATGGCACCGCTGGCTGAACCGCCCACTTGGCCTCGTAGAGTAACGCAAATGCCAAGCCTGCAATACCAAGGATGAGCGGTACGAGAATATGGTAGGAAGACCAGGAGTATTCAATCCCGCCCCATGTGAGTGCGATCATGCATGAAGTAGCTGAGGCGATAATTATTGCATTACCACTAGAGGAGAGAGGTTATTTCACTTTGCTTCATAGAAGCGGCAATCCTTACACCCAATCAATCATGAAAAACTTGGAACGGAAAGTCTCTGTGGGATTCTTGAGCCGCAGGAATAGTGTCACGACGCAGAAAGCTAGTCCACAAAGTGGGAGGTTGATATCTAATTGCAGGAAGTTGAGAACTTGATACGGAAAACGAAACTCAGGAGACGTACAAAAGAGCCACCGCCAACTAGCTTTCTCTGACAGGCCACCAGCTATGAAAGGCGCGATTGCAGAACCCAACGTCCACATTCTGTAAGTCGGATTATAGTAAACATAACGCTGTAGCGGCCAACGAGAAAAACATACAGCCCAGTGATCCCTGTGAACAGCCCACGCTCCCTCAACGGTACAAGGTCAGCCGTGACGATAGCCGACAATGACTGGATAATGCCTCCTCCTACCCCCTGTATAGCTGTCACAAGGCTACATGAGTGTTACCATCTACCAGATTGAATAACACAGACCTCGTCCGACAATAAGAACCGTCATCGTCGGCGCCGCGCCTGCAATCGCCGAGCCAGCTGCGAAGAGAAAGATGCCGAATTGGAGAATAGGTCGTCTGCCGAAAATTTGTGCCAGATTACCGCTTAGTGGTATGCAGGCGGACGAGGAGAGTGCATAAGCAGAGAAAACCCAGGCGAATGAATCGCCTTTGAGAGCGTGTACTATTGTTGGTGCTGCAGTGCTCACTCCTGCCTTTTAAAATTTGAGTTCATATGATCGTATGTACTTATCATAAGGTCAATACATACGAGATCAATGGCTGAAAGGAGCGTACAGCAGCATAGGGCTACGAAGACAAGCCAGAAGCGGAGGTCACGTTTTGGTGAGGAGACCTCAGCCTTTTCTGCTATTACTGGAAGGTCCGGCATCGATTGAAGTGCATCAGATCCTTCTGTCTTGGATTGCTCGGCCTTGGACGGCTTTTCGTCGCTAGATCGTTCATAAGAGATCGAGGTCTTTGGGTCCTCAGAAGCCATATTTTTGGGAGATGACCAGTTGTGGAGCCCTGATTACAGTCTTTGACAAAGGGAGTCGAATGACGGACAGGCACAAAGGTTTAATTAATAAGGCATATCTATCCAGATGATGACAGACAGACGGAGCTGAGGAACAAAGTTATCGTGGAGACAGCCACTGTGATAAACGCCCACATCATTAGACAATTGAGAAGAGTCTGGGTCAACGAAATGTAAACCGATCGTTCCACGCGCAAAGTGTAAGCGCTGACATGTCCCAAGCCCATCCACTTCTCGTTCCAGAAGGGCTTGACATGAGCTGTAGAAAATTTCGACATGCTTTTCGAAAGCTTCCATTTTTGATGCCATTTTGTCGTGGTACGTCCATGACCTACTTCACGCTCGGCTTGCATTATATATGTGTGTACACACGAAGTAGCTGATCCAGGTAATAGTTGATGAACCAATTATACGCGTTCGAAATCGTGAAAGAATAAGTAACATAGGGTGTGAAGAATTCTCACTCCTAGAGAGAAGTGACGTGTACGGTGTGGCCCTGTTGAATCAGATAAATTTTGATTGCGCGGCAGTTGGCACGACTCCATCGAGCTCCATCCTTCACCGGCGTTCTCAGAAAGTGGCTTCCCGAACCGGGACCCGTGCGGGTACACCGGTTTTCTGTTCCCCTCTTTTCGTTGTCTTGACTTGCTCTACTTATGTAAACTCTAGTTGGCTTATGCATGGGGTCATGGTGGAGTTCCAAAACTCATCGAGGCCCAACTACCTGAGTACTTGATCTATGTCTCTCCGAACGTACTACTTCTCTTTGACCTAGAGCGCTCTTCGCTCATAAGTGTTCTGAAATAACACTTGGATTACTTCTACATATCATCACGGCCGTGAGGCACTGCTAGTCGCTTGTTTACAAGTCATCGATTGAGAATGTGCGTTCTTGAGCTCCGATGGATCAAACCATGCGTTCTCACGTCAATGAGCGGAAAGAACGTGGAGATCACGGAAACCGACTACAGACATCACCGGCACCACAGACAACTTACCCGAATCCCAGAGGGCTCTCTTGTTTGCCATTTGGTATCGCCGCTCAACTGAAGCTCTACATATAAACTGCTGGTTCAATGTTGTGCCGGGGGGTATTCTCCTACGCAACTTGAGCAAACCTAGTACTTCTCGCACTGTCATGCATTTTGTGTCCTCCTTGCTCAAAGGCTTGGCCGAATATTCCGACCGGTCTCTCTTCAAGGAATACGTGGGGTCACCTGGAACGCCTGCGTGGCGGACAATCACCTACAAAAGTTTCCTTCGTGATCTAGAAGCTGCCGCTCTATATCTGCAGCGGCATCTCAACAAATTTGGATTACAGCAAAACGATGTTGTAGGATTATGGTGAGGGTACTTTGACTTGTAATATGCAATTTCATGAAGTGAAATCTCTGAATTGGATAGGATTACTGGCAAGCATTATAAAGACGTAGTCAATCTATACGCCATGGCAAGAGCTGGGTATATTCCTCAAGTCTTTAGTCTCGTTATGGCGACTCAAGGTGGAACCATGATCAACGACCTTCTCAAGGTCTGCAACGGGAAGGCATTGATATATGATGAATACTATCAAGAACATGTTGCAAAGATCAACTTTCCAATCTTGACGGTCCCTGATTTATCGTCTCTTGCGACATCAGAGGAACAGGAACAATTAGCAGATCTTCCCATAGTTAAAGAAGACGACGTTGCTCTGATTTTCCATACAAGTGGAACAACTTCGGGACGGCCGAAGCCAGTACCGCAGTCACATAAATGGCTAAAGCACCAATGGGAGGTCAGTTGGCCTCGTGCGTGGCAGGGGGAAGGATTAGAGCAGAAAGTCTTTTCCAACATCGGTTCCTTTGCTAACGTTGCCTCTGCGACTCGTACGTTCTTGGGTTCAACACCCCAAAACAGAAAGCTAACGAATTGTTACAGTAATCAACAAAGTGATCCCACTGGGCCATTGCATTATTCAGATACCCAAACCGGAGTTCGACGCTGCCGAGCTACTGGCCATGATCAACGAGGGGCTGAACAATATGTTTCTTTATGCAGCCAGGATGTCTCATCTCCTCAAGGTAGCAAGAACTGACCCTGTAGTTCTAAATGCTCTACGCGGCATGCAACAAGTGTCGTATACAGGCGAAGCGCTGAACCCAGATGATATCCGTTGGGTCATAGTGCAACGGTTACCTATAGTGGTATGTATTTGTTAATTTCCTATATGCTAGCGCCAATGTTAGTATTATTCTCGAGGTCATTTATGCGAGCACCGAGCTATGTGAGTTCAGCTATCCCTCCGTGAAACGTTTTGACCTTACTTACTACCCTATCTTTTCAGCGGTGACCCTCGTCTCCGATCTCAAAGAGCCCGAAAGCCTACCATCAATGCACCTTATTGAAGGTAGCACTGTCCAACTCATACCTCTTGCGGAGGATGATCCGAAGTATCTGACAAAGCTTTGCGATATATTTGTTCCGGAAAATGCACCCAATTGTCCTCATGCGTCTTATCGCAACCGCCCGAACGGTCATATATCGGGGGATCTCTTTGAACAGACCAGGCCCGGATACTTCGCTTTCCGTAGGCCTCTAAAACATTCCATCTATACACTCTCATTTTCCTCCTAAGGTGGGCGAAGCGATGACTGGATGAAGGCAGGAAAAGATATCATGGGACTCTGCGATACCAAGTTAGTGTCTCCATTCTTGATCAGATTCACATTCCAATCCTGTTTTCTGATTAGGTCCATTGAAGACACGGTATTACTGGATTGCGCGGATCTTGTTGCAAACTGCGTTGTTGTCGGGTATTGCAAGCCAATTGTGATTTTTGTCGAGCCAACAGTGGTGTATGCTGACAGTGTAACAAACCCTGCCGGTTTGAAGGCGGAAATAATCAAGCGCTTGGAGAATTACCAAGCAAGTCTCTATCCTCACGAACGCTTCGAAGACAGGGTTGTTGTCGTGGTGCCGGGCAGCCTTCCACGGACTACAGACAAGGGAAATATCAGGTAAGGGGTGTCCTCATTGGTTCTCTATCATTGTTCATTTTGATCTAGGCGGAACGCGGTAGAAGGCATTTACGCTGACGTTTTGAAGGAAATATGGTCTGATGTGCTATAAAATACTCAATAGAAGCTTGTTTGCAATTAGAATTGCCTTTCACTATGGCCTTTAGTCGGACTCAGACACACTCCAACCGGCCTCCAACCTCGGCCTCGACTACCGCTGATGACAGATGCAAGCCGTTTGACTGGGCAGATCCGATCATACGATGCTTCCGATGTTCCATTGGTATTGCTTGTCGAATGTCCAAGAATTTCTGTTCGAAGAATCGGCCCTACTTAGCGGTAAGTATCCCATCATCTTAACATTATAATTATCATACATACATCACTTTCGCCTCCCGAGGTCTTCTCCAGATCGACTGATACTGATATCGATGTGCCGAGAAGGTCCCACTGATACCCACTCACTTACTGTATTGAGCGCTTAGAAACACGCATATGTAAGAAAACGCTGACGTCGCGACTATTCGACAATGTCGCCGGCCGACATGTATTTCACGAAGTCACTGGCAGTTAGTAATTCCTTAAACCGATTTGGTCGGGATCTTCTGTGACGCCAGGTTTCCTGTAGAGCCCTCTTCATCCGCACAATAGTAGGTACCACACGTAATGGCACCACTTCAAGCACTTATGCAATAACCAAACTAAGTTAAACCAATCCTTGCAAAAGGCAAAATCATATATCACAAAGAAGTTGAGGATGTCCGTCCCCATAGTTATTGCCGCGCTATCTCTTCTGTTTCGGTCTATCTGGGAATTACAACATATGCAGGCGTTTAAACGTTTATCTATCGCATAGAAAACATCGGCGCCACCGGCGTGACTCGCCGCCGATGCCGTCGAATCATCAGTGATGGCCGTGCGTCTCTCTCGTTGCAGCTTATAATCCATCATCATGCATCATCCACTCATCGACGTTTATGCAACATTCATGGATCAACAAATCGATGGTAGTTATATCTTTTCGTGTCGGGGATGATCAGCACATAATAGTAGAGAGAAATTGAGCTTCGAGTATCTTGTCGTTAATTTTTGTTCTTGCTCACGGAATTTTTCTACTTTGATTGGTTTTCCATGGGTATTTACAACAGATTAGCCGCGAGAGGGAAAGTGAATTGTACTTTCTGTGATGGATTTCCAGACGGAACCACGGTTGAACTTGATAAGTGTTTAACCTTCCAATTCAATCTAATCATTTTCGCTTCGTGGCGACATAGGAGCTTTTGATTGTATAGATCTTGTGACTCTGTACGCAGGCCTCAATCTCACCTGATCCAATGTCAGCAATATTCGGAGTCATTTTCATTCCCAGTTACAATCACGTCGATATAGATGATTCGAAGATCTTGAAAGCCCTCAATCCCCGTCACATCAACTTTTTGTTGATGAGTCTCTTGATCAATAGTGCTCCCGGATCCTGTGACAGGTTGTTCCGAAAGGAACGCAGAAGGGACAGTAAGAATATAAAACCATGTCGTACTATGTAGTGCGTCTCTTAGCGCAACTTGAACGATGGTTCAGCCTCTGACACCGGTAAGCCATGACTTTGCTCATTCTGCATCGATTGAGTTCATCACATATTTCGCAGCCTATTTCCACTAAGATCTTGGTCATCGGAGGAGGTCCCGCTGGGTCTTATGCCGCCACTGCATTGGCAAGAGGTAAGCAAACTTATACCATGCATGCCCTCTTTAATACTTACTACTACTTGAACTGATCGGCTTCGTTGCTAGAGGGCTTTGACGTAACTCTTTTTGAACGCGATGTTTTCCCTCGTTATCACATCGGCGAAAGTATGCTTCCTTCGTGCCGCCATTTTATGGCATTCATTGGTGCCGAAGATCTCGTCAAGAAACATGGGTTTGTGATCAAGGTATAATACTTTGTCCAGCGCGAGCACGCTCGTTGATTCTAACGTTATAGCCTGGAGGTGCTGTCAAACTTAGACAGGAAAAGCGAGAAGGCTGTAAGATCCACTTTGCCACAGAGAGGGTCCAATTTATTGATAGATATCATTTGTCAAAGACACCGACTTTATTGAACTTGACCCCGAGAATATTGCGTGGAATGTGGTGCGTCAGATGGTTCAATCCTATTGCTAATCACAAGCTTACCATTCTTATATTTTCAGATTCGTTCCCAGTTTGACGAGCTTCTATTGCGTCATGCTTCGACCTCGGGGGTTAAAGTCTTCGAAGGACTCAAGGTTACCGACATCAGATTTTCTGGTGAACGACCTGTGTCTGCCATTTACGAGACTCAGGGTAGTAAATCAAGGGAAATCAGCTTCGAATACCTGGTCGATGCTTCCGGTCGCACAGGCATCATGTCGACAAGATACCTCAAGAACCGGCGGTTTACCAAATCATTGATGAACATGGCATTCTGGGGATATTGGAGAGGCGGAGGCCGATATGCGCCAGGAACCAATCGAGAGAATGCGCCTTGGTTTGAAGCATTAACTGGCAAGTTCCAAAGAAAAATCGCAGTGGTATACCTATTGACTAGACATAGACGAGACCGGCTGGAGTTGGTATATCCCGTTACACGATGGAACCGCGTCCGTCGGTGTCGTCATATCCAAAGAGTCTTATGCGAGCAAGAAAGCTTTGGCCAGCAGTGATGTTGACGATCCGATCACGAGACTTTATATCGACCAGTTGGCTCAAGCTCCCGGCTTGATGAAGCTTCTGGGTAAGGCTAAACTGGTCAGCGAAATAAAATCCGCGGGCGACTACAGCTATTCGGCTTCTCAATATGCAGGCCCTGGTTATCGCATTGCTGGCGATGCAGGAGGTGTGTATCTCGCTCGAATAGTACTGTTAGTTCTAACGATGAAGAAGCATTTATTGATCCACTCTTTTCTTCTGGTGTTCATCTTGCCTTTACTGGGGGCCTGTCCGCCGCGAGTACTATTGCTGCCTCCATTCGAGGGGATTGCACAGAGGCAAAAGCTGTTGAATTTCATCATTCCAAGGTTGGAGTTTCATACACACGGTACGTGTACTAGAAGACAAAACACGCTGGATGTTTTTGATTGGTATTGAATAGGTTCCTGATCACTGTCCTCGGTGTCTACAAGCAAATCAGAGCGCAGAAAGAGGATGTTTTAGCAGACGTGGACGAGGACAATTTTGACAAAGCCTTCCGCCTTTTACGCCCGGGTATGTATAACGCAATTGATCATTGAAAGGCCATTTTAACAACCTTCCTTGGTGTCAGTTATTCAAGGTGCTGCCGATATAGATCCAAAATTGACACCTCAAGAACTCGAAGAGACTCTTGATTTTTGCAAAAGCGTTATGGCCCCCACCCAACCAGAGATGCACAAACAAGTCGCAAAGCGTATGCCTAAACTCACTGCGCCAGACGGTCCTATTCTGAGCCCCTCCACTGTTTCTGCGATCGTCGGGAATGATGAGGATGCCAAGCACGTTATCCTCGAAGTCAACGCAAGAAAAGTCATACATACCATGTATGGCCTTGGCCACTTCCGCAACGAGATCCTGCATGGATATTATGTCAATTTAATGCGCGGGGAACTGGGAATGCGTGAAGCTTGATACATTTCCTCGCTTTGAATTACTGTTTGTCAACCGTCAGCTCCGTAACGAAACCCAAATCTATAGATGGACGAGCTGCCTACGAGTTTCTTCTCAATGATTTTGTGAATTGTTTTTGGCCCTAGATAAGGAGACATGAGCAGCTTCTTCGCACAAGAAGTATACGGGACGAACCAGCAGGCATTTCAAGACATAGGCCTGGAACAAGTGATAGTGTGCGCCACAGAAAGACAGCCTTAGCGACAGCCTAGGTTAGGGATACCTCGTCTCTGGATATTAAGCGCAGGGGATCGAGCCGCAAGCGTGAGTCAACAAAGTAGAGAAACAGCGAGTGGAGCTGAGCACTGATCAACAACCCCGGCCCCGGGTTCTTCCTAATGGTGATGACTATCTCGACACATTGTAAGGTTGGCGTTCGGGTACACATCCACGTACCATTGCATATATAGAAAGAGACACGATCGCGAAGTTTACATTACTGAACGCAAAAAATGAGACCTACTGATGCAACGTCTGGTGGGTCGCTAACACCCGACACTCTATACGATCAGAAGGCTGGCACATGCGTATCCACACACCGCATCTCAGGTAAGTAGAGTTAGGTCCTCAAAAGAAAATACATCGAGAACTTGACGAGAACCCTTCGATGCGCGTTCGGTCAACCCGCTCTGTTTGACACTGAAATATAGACCTCCTCGCATTATTTGTACTTGAGAGAAGACGCATCTATGAGCTAGCCTGGGCCTGGGTCTCCTGCTCTTTGTATCGAGTGATGAGTCACTTAGTTAGGATGGATGTTTGTCATTGTTTGAGCTCAGAAAAAATCATGGCTTCCAAAGGACTCTAATCTCCGAGTCTTCTTAAGTGAATGCTATAAGTATATTCACCCAGCAGATTGTTGGAAACACGTGACAAACACGTGCTGCCGGACGCATCTGTGGTTCATCTGAGTTGGACTTGGTGGATTTTCAGAAATTTTCAGCCGATCTGACATCTCAATTACTATTCGGCGCGAAAGGAGTAAATGCATCATCTATATCCTTCACTGATACAATGAATTACACGAGGCAAAATGTTTTACAAAGACAGGGATCGAACCCAACAAACACCTCAGCAATATCATGTAAATAATATGAGATGTACAACGTTACCAATCAACCAGATAACTGTGTACGTGATTCCCTCCCTTGTACATATACACATCCGGAGCCTAAGCAGAACCAACAGATAACCAACCTCCCTAACACTTACCTAACCCCCTAACCCTAACAAAACCCCTAACAGACCCTAACCAGCTAACCATTAACCGGGCGAGCCGCCTTCGCGGCTCTTTTGATAGATAAGCCGAGCCCCTGCGGGGCAGACTAACCCTAACCCATAGGAGTGGCAGCAC
>JAGGAS010009584.1:0-10606 GCA_017657355.1 Termitomyces sp. K1Ac | reverse complement strand
GGGTCCCGAATAGGGCCTGAGATTTGTGTACGCTCGGTTTCAGCTTGATAGGCTCCGACGTGAACAACGAGACTGCTCGTTCTGACCCGCTTGCACTGCAAGCGCTCGTATACGTCGCGCCCTCACCGATTCAGACGTCACGAACATGCCCAGCAGACACTCCGCGTATGCGGGGGGCCGAGGAATCCCGTAGTTCTTGTAGATGTGCTGTACGTATCCTGTCGATGAACCGTGCAACCATGGGCGCACGTAAAGAAAGCTTCACGAAGGAATGATAAAGGAAAACAAATTCTGGACTGAGACGTTTCTGCCTGACGAATAGGATCTATGGTGCATAGCTCCGAGTGAACGTTTGAACATTCAGATCTAGAACAAGGGAAACGAGTTTCAGTATGTACGAACGAGCATCATGTAACGTTCAACCTGACAAAGGGGAAACGACTAGTGTATCTATTACCTTCATAATACATACATGCATGCTTTTTCTCTTTTCTTTCTTTGTATTGAATGAATGAATGACAACTCAACACCCCGGCAGCTGATCGGAACCCAATTGCAAATCGACCCATCACCCGCCACCAACATGCAACCACTCACCGACCCCGACGCGCCGATCCGACAAACCGACACCGACGCGGCTTACGCGCGTTTCTCGGCGGTGGAGCGTGGGTACGTCGACGATGCGTTCATCCGGGATCTCGTTCCCCGGTCGCGGCAGGCGCCGAGGGCGCCGCTGATCAATGTGGGGACGTACGTGCGGGGGCGGGCGGTGGATGGGCTTGTGGAGGGGTGGTTTGAGCGCGTGCGGGGGGAAGGGCAAGGGAAGGTGCAGATTGTGAGTCTGGGAGCGGGGAGCGATACGCGGTTTTGGAGGATTGCGGTGCGTGTGTTCGATTCGAGCTTTCTATATGGTACATATGAATATTTTGCTGCAGACGGGAAAGTACAAAGATATGTTGGGTGTTTATGTAGAGATTGATTTTGTAGAGGTTACGAGTAGAAAGGCGATGGCGATAAGGAAGAGTAGAGCGTTGAGTTTGGTGTTGGGTGAGGATGTGCGGTTGGGTGGGTGCTTCCCTCATGTATTCTATGATTTCTATGCTAAACTACATGCAGGCAACGGTGGAACGACGATACATGCAGAAAAGTACCACCTCCTCGCAGCGGATCTACGGCTCCCGCCATCAACGACGCTCGGCACGCTCCTCCCAGGGATAATCGACCCCTCGCTTCCGACGCTGCTCCTATGCGAGTGCGTGCTGGTCTACATGCCCCCCGCGGCATCGGACGCGATCCTGCGCTGGTTTGTCGAGTACGTCAACGCGCCGCTGGGAGGGGTGGTGTACGAGATGTTCAACCTCGAAGACGCGTTTGGGAGGATGATGGTTAGTAATCTCAAGGTCCGTGCGTTGGGTTGAATGAATGAATGGTCTGAGACTGAAGTACTTTTGATTCAGGCGAGGAATGTGACGTTGCCTGGAGCGGTGCCGTATAAGACGGTGGATGCGCTGCCGGGCCGGTTTTTGAATGTTGGGTTTGCAGAGGCGGGGGCGGCGACGTTGAGGGATGTGAGGCGGAGTATTGAGCGTGAGGAGCTTGAGAGGTGGGTTTTTTATGTGGTTGGTGGTGATTTACTGATAAAAGTAGAGTTTCTGGACTTGAAATGCTGGACGAGGTGGAAGAGTTGGAATTGGTGCTGGAGCATTATGGAGTGACGTGGGGGTCGACGGTCGCTGGATGGGGTCTATAGTCAGCGTTGCCTCGAAATAATAATAAAAACAACAGAGTCAGAGAGAAGATTATAATAAAGAGTCATCCTAGAGCGCAGTAGCCTCTTGTCTTTTTTGTTGTTGTTTTTGTTTCATCATGCACGAAATGGAAAGGGACTTACCAAGGAGTGGGTGGTCGGGGTCCTTACGTGAGAAAAAAGAGAATTGAGGTGGAAATTGGGACTTGACCAAAACTCGCGGATTGCTCTCGTCGGCATCCGTAGCTTGTTTTTTCTCCTAGAAATCTCCCAGCGCCTGCTGGCAGGTCATTCTTGACGACTGTCTGCCCTCATCTCAATCGCAATCATCGTAGGTCGTTGTCTTGATTTTTTTTTTCGCCACGGTTGACGACGGACCAACTTGCAGAAATGAGCAAACCTCCTGCTACAAAACTCCCGACAAAGTCAGCGTGGGCCAAGGGCCCGCCGCAGACACAGACGACGCCATCCCGCTCGCAGTCACCCGCACCAGTCTCGGTCTCGGCCCACCACAGACGGCCAAGCAGCGGAGTACCCATCAAGGAAGGCGTCACTATTCCTCGCGGAAACGCCTCTGCACTAAAACCAGGCAGGTCAACTGTATTTTCCACTGAAAATCCATCTCACACAGCCCAGGTTCAGCAGTGACCTTTGGATCCATAGACGATGACTCGGCTCCGATATCCTCCTCACCTGCAGACGCACCCATCCTTAAATCACAGGGCGTCAAGGCATTTGGCTCTCTGGCTGCCCAGCCTCCAGGAAACGGAAAACCACCCGCACGGCCTACTGCTGTGCCTGCTGGACCACCGCCATCACTAGACGTTAAAAAACTCTTCCAGGGAAACACTTCTTCCTCTGATACCTCGTCTCCGTCTCTTCGCCCAGTCACTCTGCCCGCTCAGTCCACATCAACACTGCCACCACCACCTCCACAGCAGCAGCAGCTTCCTTACCAGACTTTTGTTCCAGGCGCCGGCAGAAATGGCCCTGCATCACGTCCACCTTCGTCGCCCAGCTACCCCCGCCAGATGCCCAATACAAATGGCGCACGTCCACCGCCTACCGCCTCTTCTCAGATCCCATCTGCCATGTCCAGTCCCCGCATGGCTCCTCATCAACATCCCCAATCTGCCATGGCCCCGCCCATGCCTCCACAAATACAACAAATGCCTGTCTGGCCAGGCTACTACGTATGTTGTTGTCTTTTTAACAAATTTTCATTATCTAACTATATCTAGTATCCTGAACAGCAACAATACGTCTACGGCTGGTATCCCCCTCCTCCGCCCGGTCCACCACACCAACATCCTCCTCCTCACAACGGAATCCCAATGTCCCCACACACCCAACCTCCGCCTCTCCAGCCCGGAACGCCCACACAGGCCCACGCAGTCCCAAGCAACATCCACCCGCCCCACGGCCAACCGCCGCACTCCCACTCCCACTCCCACACGCCCTCCTCCGCCACCATGAGCTTCACCTCGCCCCCGCCGACGCCCTCCACCGCCACCTCCCGCCTCAGCGCCACCTCGTCCGCCTTCGTCCCGAGCAACCGCGCCTCCAAAATCGTGTTCAAAAACGCCGACGGGCTCGAAGTCGATCTCAACTCCATCACCAGCAAATCCGCTGCTGCCGCTGCTTCTGCGTCTGCGTCTGCGTCTGCCGCTGCATCGGCGTCTCCGTCGCCTGGCCGCCCGGCCTTTCGCCAGCCGAGCCCGGGTTCGAGCTCGCCTGCGCCCACGCCCCGCCGGCCTGCTAGTATACGGTTAGAGACGGAGGAGCAGAGGCTTAAGAGGCTGGCGGAGGATAAGGCCAAGGTTGAGGCTGAGGAAAAGGCGAAAAAGGAGGAGGAGGAGAGGAAGCGGAAGGAGGAGGAGAGGGTTAAAGAGGAGGAGGAGAAGAAGAAGAGGGAGGAGGAGGAGAGGGTAAAGGAGGAAGAGAGGAAGAGGGAGGAGGAGGAGAGGATAAAGAGGGAGGAGGAGGAGAGGAAACAACGAGAGGAGGAGGAGGAGAGGAAAGCAAAGGAAGAGGCTGAGAGAAAGGCCAAGGAGGAAGAAGAGAGAAAGGCCAAGGAGGAAGAGGAGAGGAAAGCTAAAGAGGAGGAAGAGCGGATACGTCAGGAGGCTGAAGCAGAAAAGGAGAGACTGCGCATCGAGGAGGAGGAGGCCGCCAAAGCCAAAGCCAAGGCCGAGGCTGAAGAAGCCGCTGCTGCTGCTGCCGCCGCCGCCACCGCCACTCCTGAAGTCGAAGAAGAAGCAGAAGAAGACGGCGAAGTCGTCGAGGAACCATCACCTGCGCCCAAGGAAGCTCTACGTATCAGCACTGATCTCCCCAAGAAACCCCAACCCCACCGCCCTGGCGCTCTCAACCTCGACGACGCCAAGCCCACCAATGAAAAGGTGCCCGCCCCTCCGCCCTCCGCCCTCTCCCTGGCGAGATCCATCACCAACTTTGACGAAATCTCCTACCCCGCTGGCATCCGAAGCCCCGATCCCAATCTCAACCGCAACCCCAAGACCGGTCCTCTGCGGTACGACCGCGAGTTCCTCATGCAGTTCATCGAAGTGTGCAAAGAAAAGCCCGAAGGGCTTCCGGACCTCGACGCGATCGGGCTCGAGCCCAACAGCAGCCACGCGCACGCGCACGCGCACGACAACTACCCGCTGTCGCGCGGCGGGTCGGGGCGGCACAACAAGAACGCGTCCGCGTCCGTGGGGGCGCGGCAGGGCGCGCTCGGGCTCGGCATCGGGCTCGGCGGCAAGGCGGGGCAGAGTATGTTCCCCACGATGGGCAACTTCGGGAGCGGGCCGCGGCTCACGAGCGACGAGCGCTTTGCGGCGGCGACGCGTGCGGTGTCGGGCGGGGCGGGCGGGGGTGGTGCGGGCGGTGGTGCGTACGGGCGCCCGTCGCCGATGACGCGGACGTCGAGCCAGGGCGGGGTCGGCGGTGCGCCGATGTCGAGGGACCGTGTGCGGAGTAAGCGGGGGGAGAAGAGAGGGGAGGGGAATAAGGCTGGGAGGGATGGGTACCATGGGCAGGGTGGGGCGGTGCAGCCCCCGCCTGCTGATTTCGTGCCGCTCGAGGTGTCCGCGAACCGGTGGGACCGCAGGGCGATGGGCGCCAAGGACGATAAAGTCGCGATTGTGGATCGGAAAGTCAAAGCGCTGCTGAACAAGCTGACGATGGAGAAGTTTGACTCGATATCTGACCAGATCGTGGGGTGGGCGAACAAGTCGGAGGAGGAGAGCGACGGGAAGACGCTGATGCAGGTTATTGGGCTCGTGTTTGACAAGGCGACGGACGAGGCGACGTGGTCGGAGATGTACGCGCGGCTGTGTAGGAAGATGATGGAGAAGCTGAGCCCGACGGTGCGCGATGAGAGCATCAAGCTCGCGGATGGGAAGGCGATCGCCGGCGGGCAGCTGTTCCGCAAGTACCTGCTGAACCGGTGCCAGGACGAGTTCGAGCACGGGTGGGCGGTCAAGGAGGCGACCGCCGCGGCCGCCGCGAAGAAGGCGGCGGAGGACCAGGCCGTCAAGGCCGCGAACGAGAAGGAGGGCGGCGCGGAGGTCGCGCTGTACTCGGACGAGTACTACGCTGCGCAGAAGGCAAAGCGCCGCGGGCTTGGGCTGATCAAGTTCATTGGGGAGCTGTTCAAGCTCCAGATGCTGACTGAGCGCATTATGCATACGTGTTTGAAGAAGCTGTTGGGCAATGTCGATCAGCCCGAGGAGGAGGATCTAGAGAGCTGTTGTAAGCTTTTGATGACGATTGGTCCGATGCTTGATACCCCAAAGGCCGCGAACCATATGATGGCGTACTTTTCCCGCATAACGGAGCTTAGGAGTAGTACGCTTGTTAGTTCGCGTGTGCAGTTTATGTTGCAGGTTCGTTCGTGCGTCTTTTGGTTTTTGGATTGGTGCTCATGTGGTTTTTTTTTGGTGTAGGACGTACTTGAGCTTCGGGAGAAAAAGTGGGTCGTTCGTAATGCAGTGGCTGCACCTTCGACGATTGCTCAGGTGCACGAGAATGTAATGTTCCCTTTTTGTCTGTTCGAGTTCTGTGCTTACGGGTATACAGGCCGCCAAGGAGAAGGCTGCACAGGAAAAAGACTACACTCGTCAAATCAGCATGTCTCGTGGCGGCTCAAGACGCGGAGGCAATCGCGACGATTATCAGCAAGTCGGGCCCGACGGCTGGACAACGACAAGCAGCAATGCATCTCGTGCCCCATCAAAGGCCGGCGATCTCTCCAATTTCGGCAAGATCAACAAAAACACGTCCATGACGTTCGGGCCCAGCAGCGTATTCTCGAAAAAGGGCGGAGGCGGCGGCGGCGGGGAAAACAAGCGCGAGTCTGTCTCGCGCTCGAGCTCGAGCTCGAATATGTTCTCGATGCTGAGTCAGGGAGACGTGTCGACGCCTGAACCAAAAGCGCCCGAACCGCAGAGAAAACGACTGGTTCTTGCGCCACGCACGAAACCCACAGCGGACGACGCGGCCGCTAAATCCGAAGACGAGGTCGAGGTCGACGCTGAGGCCGAGTCGGAGCCCGAGGCGTCGTCGTCGTCGTCGCCAGTCGAGATGAGCGAGGAACAAGCAGACAAGAAGATCGCAGAGGACCTGAAAGAGTTCTTTGCTGTGCGAAATCTGGATGAGGCTGAGGTGTACTTGACGAGTCTGCCTGCGGTGCACCATTCCCGTCTGATCGACAAGTTCACTTCGCGCGCGGTCGAGTCGAAGGAGGGCGAGGCGACGCTTCTTGCACAGTTCTTTGCGCGCGCGGTCGAGAAGGAGCTCGTCACGTCCGAGGCGTTCGAGGCTGGGTTCTTGCCCATCGCTGAGATCATCGATGATATCGCTATCGATGCGCCCAAGGCGTTTGCGTACTTTGCGATTGTCGTGAAGAGTGCGGCGCTCGACGACGAACGGAAGACGCGGCTTGCGACAAAGTCGTTGGACGAACAAAAGCTCCTTGGCTTGCTATCTTAGAAATCAATCGCTTAGTACGCATAATCAGTCTTAAGTCGGTTTGTTGTCCACTCTCTGCATTGATTGCAAATATTTTTCTCTTTTTTTTGCATCTAGCTTACTCGTCTCTTCGTTTTTTTTTGTGGCATTTGGCACTGTTTTTTTTCTGTTGTCTCCAACTATGCATTCATCCACGTTCGTTTTTTTGTATTATTCCCCTCCTCGTCGATGATGGTAGTACAATATGCAGCGTAGTCTCTTTGCACTTCCCCCTAATGCATTCGCAGTTCTCGGACTCTCGGTACTTTATTCACGATAATCTGATGCGGCTCTTTTCACCCTTGAAGGTCTTTAGAACATCGTCTCCTTCTGATCTGTCTTGTTTCAAAACTCGAGTTGAACACGTTCACTAAGTCAGATGCTTGCCTTTATGATATTCAGTAAGTAGCGCTGCAGTTACAGAGTTATTTACGTATAACCGCATTACAGTGTTCGTAAGGTTTAGTAGTGTGCACCTCGACGACACGTTTCCCTCCTGCCATGTCCAATATTTCTTTATCGACAAGCATTTTTAATCTGGACCTAGGCATTGAACATTTGACTGGCCTCGAGTGTTTTTCCTCATCGACAACCCGGCCGAATAGTACCGTCAATCCTGATTGTATTGCTCATCTGTTCTCAATGATGTTCAGCTGTATCGAGAACGTTTGCGTTTTTAATACTCAGACGCACAAGCACTACTCGACACATTCCAGTGAGTACTTGTGGTGAGGCTTGGGGATATCGACAGGGCAGAATTCGAAGGGCATGGTGTATTCCTCAGAAAAGTCATCCGTCTTTATCAAAACACTCAGATGGAGCATTTGTAAGATAAATTCTTGAAAATCGCCACGAATATCCTTTGGGTGATTAACGGATTTACCTCGAAGATTTCCAAGGAAATCATCGACCATTGCCGTGTCGACGTCGGGGAAACGAGTACGTAGGGAGAGGGGCAGCGAACGACGCACCGTTGACTCCAACGGCCGCGATCGGGTGAACAAAGGCTCTGATCGTTTGCGTGGACGTAGTGGGTGGTGCTAGCTAGGCTAGAGGGGCTGGTGTGCATCGAATTTCGCAAGGAGCTGAGTGGAGCTGCGTGTGAGAATTCCGAATCTCGGCAACTTCTTCCGCCAAGAGATAGGAGGCAGGATCATGAGGTGAGAAGAAATACTGGTAAAACGGCCGTCAGGAGCTCTAGGAGGCAAAGACGAGTTTCTCATGCACTGCGGTACTTCGCGCGAACAAAGGGTAGATAGTACTGAAGACGACGCGTGACGTAACGAGTCTGAGATCTATCGATGCTGCGAGTGTGAGACAATGGAAATGTACTTACACAGAATCCAAGACCTGGCTAGTCAACAAATTTGCGTTCTAGTGTACCCTTCTCGACCATCTCCTGTATGAGCTGCTCAATTTCTTCCATTGAATCAAATACTTTTTTGGCGCCCTTAAATTGCATAATTTCCTCTGAAGTATATCCTGGGGGTGGATTATAACTTGCGTAAGGTGGGATGACGGAAAGATTGATAAAACGAGGCTCTCGATAATCCGCTTCGCTGACTTTCCAATTTTTGAGTATCTAGATATTTTTATGATTGTCAACAGTTGTTGGCACAAAGCAGTAGTTTTGAGCTACCTTCTTGGGCTCGTTAAGAATTGGGTATGAAGGGACGTAAGGTTGGGATTTCATATTTGAAGTGCGAAAAGTTGCTGAAGCGCAGAATCAACACGTCTGAGAACATGTGAACAATAGGTTTCAATACTTGCCACGAGAACTGCATAGGGTAATCCCTGATAATCGGTGAGCAAATATTGTTTGCCTCAAGGATATACTTCGTGAGGCAAGCCTAAGCATAGCAAGCAGTTGAAGTGCTGAAACAACCACTCAGGCAGATAATCGCGTGTTCACGTGATCTTCACGTGAATGGTGTGGGCGCTCCCCACTCCCAGTTTTGAGTTTTGTTACACCCGCTCTTCCTCGGGAACCATGTCTTTGTTCCCTGTCAATGTCTGTCCTCCTTTCCATTGATCTTTGCTTCTTCTGCCTCTGCAGATGCCGTTGAACTTCTTTGACTCTAATTTATGTATTACCGTAGGTTATCATTTGATTCGTGTACACACTTCGGTCCTCGCGCGACAGTCTCCTTTCTTCTCGCAACTGTGGGGAAAGTGACCCACCAAGAAGGATACGTTTCCTCAGAGTGTATGTAGAGGAATTACAATATCGATAGGTGTGAATTCACTCTCTCCACAATGTTCTAAACATTATATCGTATTCAGTCCCCTTTTGTCAAGGACGCCTCTCAATGCAGCTGTTTCCGTTGCTCTTTTGCACACTGCTGTGAAACTCAATTTTGCAGAAATCTATCGCACGGTTGCAGCTCGCATTCGCGCAATGTTCCCCTTGGAACTGGACGAGTGGGATGCTGCTTTAAGGGATTGAGGAGGGCTAGTAGACCTGTCCGTCGGCTCTGAGTTTGATGTGCTTCGGTGTGTCCAGGACTATGGTTTGGAGGCGTCAGCACCTGTGGTTTACTATTGCATTTGCGAGCAATACTCGATGGTATGTCCTTCTTTCTTGTGGGCTTCGTCAAGTGACATATCTCTGATGCATTGCTGCTTGTCGTTGTCCAACTGTCAGACCCAACTTGCTGATAATTGTTGCGATTGCCTCCGCGTCTTGAGCCGCCACGAGACATGCTGATTTGATGAGTGTAGTCTTTTTCCTGTGCAGCCTTCTCGGCGGCCTGTATACCATGTAGCTTGTATCAAGGACAGACAAAAGAGAGAATCCAGAAGTAGGATTGGAGGGGGATGAGCACCAAGAATGGGGTTTTGTATTCCCTGGCGGCTTGGTGGCTAACTTCAAATTGATTCGTTGCCCCGTCAAACATGTACGCGGTTTCCCTGTCACGATTGTTGGGGTGGAGTTTGTGGAGGTCTGTGGCTTTGAATTCCTGTGTGATGGGGGCAGCAAACAACGCACCGTTGACTGGGGAACAATTTAGGCTCCAATTGTTTGGAGCTGAGCCATCTGCGTGTGAGAATTCCAAATCTCAGCAACTTCTTCCGCTGAAGAGAAGAAGTACTGGTAAAACGGCCATCAGGAGCTCTACCTATAGGAGGCAAAGACGAGTTTCTGTAGTGCAAACAAAGAGTAGATTATCAGGTGAGTATTGTCTCATGATTATTGTTACTAACTGATTATCTGCCTCTAGCGGCATTTCATGGTACCCTCAAGACTTCTGGTCTTGTACCTCGTATCAAACTAGTACAGCGAGGTATCATGTCACCTATTGTCACTAATTCAATGATGCTAACTTTGTGCCTTAGGATTACATACCACAGTGCAAAGTCAGAAATTTCGCACGAGGACTATTTTCAGAAAGTTTCAGAATTTCTAACTATCTTCTTACCATTCTCCTCATTGACATTCTCCATGTAGCAGAATGTAGAATAATTTATATTTTGTAGATTCTGCTGAAGTCAATATTTATGCCATACATTTTGCATGGTACCGTGACTTGTCGGACTTGATGGAATTTGGGGATGTTGGTTGACACGTCACAACTCTTCTCTTGTTTGCCACCATCTCGTGCCGTGTGTGATTGACTGTGCTAGGCGCTAAGTGGTGCACACTTAGTGCTTAGCACAGTCGCTTGTATATGCTGCATGGGCCATGAGTTGGATCCATGACTTGTCAGTCGGTCTTGGACTTTGTGAAATTTGGCGGGTGAGGCTGGATGCATATGGGTATAGTAGGGTGGTAATGTGAGTGCCGAGCTCATTATATGCATGATTTTTCCTAATCTGGTTACTAGGCAACAATGTAGTACAGCTTTT
>JAGGAS010009583.1:0-10658 GCA_017657355.1 Termitomyces sp. K1Ac | reverse complement strand
CAACTGTACAGTACACATAAGCCACACAAAAATAAGAGGTAACCCCAAAAGGGCAAATCTCCGGAGATAATCAAACTCTGGAGATTGCCTTGATGCCAACAATGAATGATAAGATTAACAGCTGATGGGATTGCGGTCCGGAGTATGCCTTGATGGGATCAGTCTCCGGAGATGTGCGATCAAAGGATCACCTGGAAGGAGAAATGCACAAAATGGGTAGTCCCCTGACATTGTCCCAGGTGTGTGTAACAAGGGCTGTGTCTGTGCTTGGGTGAATAATTGATACATTGAGACTATACAGACCACCTGTTTTAGTGCCACAAAGGACTTCCTTCTTGGAGCTGGGAGCATATACACAGAGAAGGTTACCCTCAAAATCGAGAGTGAAGCTGGCATCAGTCATGCGGCTGATGGAGACCAGGTTGTATGGTGTGGAAGGTGCATGCACGGCGTTCTTCAACATGATAGTCATGGAGTCATTGCCAACTTTGCAGAGCAGCCTGACAGTGCCTCGGCCCATGCCAGAGGCGGTTCCAAAGCCATTGATTTGGTGTCCTGGGGTTGCGACATATGATGAGAACCAAGCAGAATCACGAAAGATGTGTGATGTGCATGCACTATCCGCAAGGATCAAGTTAGCATTGGGTCTGGCAATGAGGGCAGTGTAGTCAGGAGTGGAGACAAATGTGTAGTCATCTGCAGAGGCCTGGTGAGCCTGGTCAGGCTTAGGTGAGTTTTTCTTTGGTGGTTTACCACGTCTGCCTAGCTTCCACTTCTTTCCAGAGTCCATCCTCGCATTGCGCACGGAACAACTTCTGGCGCACCGTAATGATGCCAATGGCGCCGCGCGCCTCATACATTGCCTTGAGCGTGTCCCAGGCATCCTTTGACGTTGTCGATCCCTCGATATACACAAGCGGAGCGTCACCAACGCGTAGCCATATCGCTGAAAGGGCCTTCCGGTCCTCTGTCTTCCACATCTTCACTTCGACTACCTTTGCTCCGTCGGCTGGGATCGTGGTGGTGCCCTCGACATAGTCAATCAAGTCAAGGTCTCTCAAGATGTCAATCATCTTGATCTTCCATTCCGCGTAGTTCTCGGCACCCTTGAGCGCATCAATGTGATGAGGCGACGACGAGGTTTCGGTGGACATCGAAGGTTATAACGGAAGTAGCGAGGTGCAAGATGAGTAGAACGTCGAGCAAGGATAATACATGAGTAAAATTTAGTTGCGGGTGGGGCCCATAACCAGTTGAACAGCAGATAAAAGGATGGATTATTCGGTAGTTACTAGGTAGTTTATATAGAGGTTCCGTAATGTAAGTGTAGTATGTGTAAGTATTAATTGAGCTCGATGAGCTCCGGCAGGGTAAGAACAACTGACTGAGCATATGACTAGTAATATATGAGATATTCTGTATGATATAGAAACAGACACTTGTGATTCAGGGAAACAGTATATGTAATATCATGTGGAGACTCGGATTGACCTTTGTATTTCCAACTGAGCGTCCTCTAACGTTGTCCTCTACTCGAGCTTGCCATGGGAATGGTCACCGGTGTCAAGATCGTCCCTCCCCTCCGTCCCTCGTACTAAGTTACTCTGAGTAGTGTCAAGTATATCGCTAGCCTTATTTGGTAATATTACTAAGCATATAATTCTGAGACTGTAAAAAAATGCCGACTCTACATGACACATGCTTGATTTGTTTCAAAGTTTGACCCCCCCCCCCCCTTGGCACATCAATCAATTTGTTCTTGAATGCACTAGCAGTACTACTGAGGTTCAGACTATCTTCTGTATTGACTTGCTGAAGGCTATCTACCAACTTCCAACTTCCAAAACCTCCACAAGGGCACTTAGTTTCTGAACTATCATCTCGGAAACAAGTGAAATAGATCATATTGGCTTGATAGAACGGCGTGGAAACCTGAGCGCTTATGATAATGTAACACCGACTTTAATTGTCAGGAATACATCAATCCCTGGATCACCATCGCACTCTTGATGATCGCATTCTCAGGACAAACTCCGGATAGTCATCTGGTAGCATCAACGCTTTTTTCGCCATTACTCGTGCTCGTGTGGTCAAGGGCCAGAATCTTAGTATTGAAACTTCTCTCCATGTGATCAGCGCCGCTCATTGCGGCCCTTCCCCCTTCCCCCCCACCTCAACAAGCAACCTGGTGATGACTACTAGTACGTTAACTTCCGCATCTCTTTCAGTAGTGCAGATTCACTTATCGATATAGTCACCGTGCCCACCCACTCAGTTTTAGGTGGTCATTCTGCAGGACACTTGTCATATGAGACTGATTTCCCAGAACGTCAATGTTCGTCCTTTGTTCCCGAGATTACACAAATCCCTATATTTTGAGTATGCTAACATCACTAATACGCAGCCAGCTATAACGACATACGACACTCAATGCCTGAGGATGATTTACATGGCCCCCAAGCTATTGTCGCTACATACAATCGATTCAAACAGCACGTCGCTTTGTTTTCCTTTCTTGGAAGATCTTATTCATTCGACCTAGGCATATCACGAAATTCGATGATCAAGTGAATGTTCCGACTACTCTCCTACGTGCCAAGCTAATTTTTTTTGTAAAGCTTGGCCTTTTCCTCAAAGGATGCCGCCAACTTGGGCGATCATATGCACTCGTACTTTCTGCGCGTGATCTTCGTGAAGGCCTCGAGAAACTTCTCTCTAAGTTCCATGAAAATGAAGGCCTCGAGAAACTTCTCTCTAAGTTCTATGAAAATGCTACCTACTTTGCTCCATCTCTTCTGGAAAGAAGATCCACCCTGAGTCTTGACGTTGCCAATGAATCCTCTTACTTTTGGCTGGAGAAACTCGCAAAGGCATGCCACACGTTTCGTGAGCGTCTGGCTGAATTCAGAGAATACACAGTCAGTATTGCGCAATCATTGGCACGCTATTCAAGATACTGAAATTGCTGTTCAGGACGAAAGTGCAAAAGTAAAAGCCCTCATGATGTCGTTTAGCAAACACTTGATGGTACGTGATGGATTCTATCATTTTCCCAACAAGCTGGCCGACAAATCTTCTATTAGTATCGCGCTTCGTGTCTCGAGGCATATAAAGGTTGGGGATACTTCTAAAATAGTTAGGGTCTGTTATCTCACTAATGTTTGCTATCAGATTCTCTGGATACCACTTACATGCGTCACTACGTCAATGATCTTGCGGATGAGATAGGCAAAGATCTCGACAATTTGGTTTCGGCCTTCACATTCTTCAATCAATATGGTAATCTTTCTGTAGCTCCCTTTTCTGTGCCATAACTCATTCTGCTTGTCGACAGGAATGCCAGCCATGCAATACGAGCAAACACGGTCTACTGATATCTTGCTTAACATGACAACCGTGTCTACCTTTTTCTCAGCGGTCACCGCAACGATGCTACAAACCTCGCTGAGTATACAAGATAACGACGATTCAATGCCCCTTATATTTGTTGTGAACACATTTTGGTTCTGTTCCTTGGTATTGACTATCGGTGCTGCTTTGAATAGTCTTCTTGCAGTCCTTTGGAAGCGTACGCCATAGTAAGTCGTGCATCTGGTCGATTTCACTATTGATCACTATCATATATAGTGGTTCAAGGGGCCGTCGTCTTCCAGTCTGGATAACGTTTTGGATTCATGCATCAACCCCAGCATTTCTCGCCATTTCAATTGCATCTTTCTTAGCGGGATTTGTTCTCTTTGCCTACTCCTCCAATCAAAAGAGCCACACGAAAATTGTTATCAGTTGCCACAGCCGTCACTTCATTTGGACTTCTCACAATAGTCGCTGGGTTTGGATATGAACTATACATCGCCCCTCTCCTTCTGCCAGATGCACCATGGCGGCCGTTCGGAAAACGTATCCATGAATGGAAAGCATCTATGTCCGAGAAGAGTACTAGTCATCTGGTCCATTCCAACCATCGTAGAATTCGGTCCGGTTCGTTGTCAGACTGTTCGACTGGATCAACGCACTCTGGTTCCTCCTTAAATTTCATCACACAAAGATTATCATCCCGGCTTCCTGTGTCCAAGATTCTGAAGAACAAAGTGCCAATAGACATTGATCCTGAAGATCACCCTGCTCACTGTTTTCCTACAACTGAGGAAGCTCCGGTTCACCCGCGATCGCGACACAGCGCAAAACTTGTCTTCACTGCGCTCACCAAGGCAGCCTCCAAAGCTTTCCAACAGCAGCCCCAAAAAGCAGCCACTTCTTCCCCTGTGATACCAACTTACACACCAGCAGATATTAAAGCGCAGTCGTCCCGTCTTTTTATACCCGATGAACCCCTCTTTACAATACCACTTACAGGAGTTGTTCAAGATATTGAGTATTCCCCGAGTGGTGAATATTTGGCTACCACCTGGTGAGAAATCTCGCTCGTTATTGATAATACACTATCTTATTTCTTTTGAAGCTACGATGAGATATCGGATGTTTCAACAACAATCATATATACCGTCATCGTGAGTCTTTCGAAGCTCCTCAACCACCGATCACATTCTGAATTCACACTCAAGGGAAATGGCACATCGTCTCCTAGTAGGAGTCGTCACCAACATTCTCCTCATAGAAAAACTAAATATATATCATGGTATGTTTTGAGGTTTCAACAATCCTAATATTGTGAGACCAATGATCTATAACAGGTTCTCCGATAATAAGATGCTACTCGTTTGCTCGAGGCACTGCGTCGACTTTTTGAACGAGGTAAGTGAATGGCTCTGCTACTAATGGATGTTTGAGTCGTCATCTCACTTTTCCACCGGAAAGGGCGTTCGGTATTTCGCATGGTCTTCAGCTACTTTTGCCTCCATAAATGATGGTACAAATCAGCTCAATATCTGGCCCATCATAGATGGCGAAGGTGGAGAGGATAGTTCGTCATCCGGTAAGGCTGACTCAGGTCGATAACATCCATTATCCATAGGTGTTGGGCAACTCTTGACTCTTGATGAACCATCGAGTCGTTCTACATAGTATGGACATAGCTTGACCCTTGATGAACCATTTCATTCTAGTATGGATATAGAATAATAAGCTATTGTGTGTCTAGGAGAACTCCAGAGCTCCCTCTCCACTGACCTTCGATGTTTCGAGCAGGTGAACTGAGTTTGGTCCATTACCACCAACTTGGGAGGGGACTGCCGACAGCGTGATCAGGTATAGTACTTGCAGTGGACTGCAGTCGATGATTTTTCCTGGTACATACTCTGTTGCGGTCATGTTGGACTGCCGGTGCCATTTAGGGCAACCCTATTGAACTAACTACCTGTAGACATATGCCTTGTTTTCTGACCGGGAGGTCTTCTTCCTTGTATCCACTTTACCGTCCAGTGTAAACCCACAGCTCGGGTGTCAATATTTCAATTCTCACACTGGTTGAATGGATGCGTTCCATACATGATTCCGCAACGGACTTTTCAGCTCCTCTTTCAGTCTGTCACTACATATCAATCCCACTTCAAGTTCATATCATCATTATGACAATTGACAATGAGCCGGGATCCACATTAGAAGTTTCGAATTCCAGACAAAATATAAAGTGAAGTAGCCCTATACTAAGGCTGGACTTATTCAGTGCTTGCAAACAGATTCGCCGTCGTTACTTTCGAACCTCCTGACATTCCAAGATGAAGATATATTGTTCCCCTGTGCTTTTGACCTCCCTAATCACTTCCGTTGTCTCACTTGTAACCCCTGTCAACCGTGATACGGTACCATTCACAGATCCGTCATTGACAGTGGTCAACAATACAATGGCTCGTGAGTATCGGCTCACAGAAATGCTGTCGCTTTCTGATTTTATTTGCAGCCCCCTCTGTTAATGTCACTCCCGTTTCTCAAGCAATTGTTTCCGGAGATCATTTGTACATATCTGGAACTCTACCGCTCGATACAGCTACCGGCGAGATAATCGGACAAGGCAATGTGACTGCACAAACTCTCGCCGTACTTGCGAACATCAAAACAATCATCGAACACACCGGTTCCAATCTCGGAAAAGTAGTTAAAGTCAATGTTAGTGCTGCCAGTCATAGTTTTTATAGAAGATGGATCATAACATTATTTTAGGTGTATCTGAAGAACATTGAGGACTACAATATTATCAATCCTGTATATGCTGGTTTCTTTGGGACTCATAGGCCTGCAAGATCTACAATTGAGGCAGCTGCTACTTTGGGCGCTCTCGTTGAAATGGATGCAGTCGTGAGGTATGTATGCCTGATGTTGTCATGATCAGGGTCTGATCGTCTCCGTCGTTTTACTAGATTGTAGTCATTACTTACACATGTTAGGTGTCGACCAGCAAGATTCGACGTTCTTTATGTATTGAATCAATCATCTATCTGAGTTCTCGATAGCCATGCCCCAAGTAGCTACACCCAAAATCAGTTATCAAGGATGTTGCTTGCCTGCAGCCCAACTTGAAGCCAATAGAACGAACGTAGGATGACAAATAGTGCACGGGCTTCGTCACAGGCCGGGCCTTGCACATCACTAAATTGCCAGGTCGTTGACGTTTCGAGTTCCCATAATCAAGCAGCGTTGCCAAACATTGATACGAGTACATACCCCTTGTGATGTACTTCGAGTTTTCTGCCAGTAAAAATTTAAAGGAGACGTTATGAAAGAGAACATGTCCAAGGGCCAAAGATTGTGTCGTTTAGCAAGTACAAAAGGTTCTTCGTGAGGTGAGGCCCGTAGAATCTGGATTCACAATTGGAAATTTTATGCGTCGAAGAGAAAAGATAAAAGAAGATAATGAGCATACAACGGTCGACTCCGGTGCTCGAGAGTTCCGACTTCGTATACGTTAGGTAAGCATAAGTATTCGGCACGGCCCGCGTGCCGAACCTGCAATAGTGATACTCGTTTTTTCTTTTTGGTTTTTCCATGAATCCTTCAAGTTCCTTTGTTCGGGAGTTGGCAAACCCGTCAGTGAACCCACGAACACGATACTGATTAGGGCTTTCCTTTATCATGGAAGTCACTGCCACCTGGAAACTCACTTGACGGCGTGATAATCATCCAACTTCATTCAAAGTACATGCATATCAATCACGTTGACAATATGGTCAAGTCATTGCTCACACATGCATCCACTCACTCTCTCAGCAAGCACATCCTCCTTCCTTTTAGTGCGCTATCTTCTTAGGCTCTTTTCACGATTCAAGCCGATGGTTGTCTTTCGTTCCGTGGCCCTTTGGACATACATACTTGGATCTTGGAGTTCCTGGCGGTACATGATCAAAGAATGCCTTCAAACCAGTTTTAATCATAGACAGTTATTCTGTCCTACCTCTTGTTTGACCTCACATGGGTAAAGTAGGCCGCTATATGGTCAATCAAGGGCGTTAATCATCCCGGCATGGATCAGACTTGAAATTAGTAGGAAATCAATAGATCCTACCTTTTCAATGCCCTTCCACAAACGCCATTTCGGAGGCTCCTCGTTTGTGAGCCTGAGCTTGGGGGGATTTATGATGAATGTCATTGGTACAAATCACAATGTCACAATGTCTAGATGTCGACAAACGCTGCTCAGGAACCAAACACGGGCAAAGTCCTACTAGGTCCTTGACTGAGATTAGTGAACGAAACAATCCCTCTGTCTTCACGATACTTCGCCCACAAATGATTAGCCCAAGAAAATCTGTCAGGCGCTTGGATTTCACGAACAAACACACTACTGCATCTCACCAGGAGTCTACACGCCAATCGCTTCGCGAAATAACGCCCCTTCCTGTTGCCCCTATGTCCACCTTAATACTGTGCAATCAAGCAGAATGGATCGAAGCTATGCCCACACTACTTGCTCCAGCGACGTTACCAATCGCCTACCGTAGTTTGTCCTGTTATGCCGATTCTGACCCAGCGGGGCCCCAACTGCATGGCACGTACTTCCGTTTGAAGCCCGCCAAGCACAAAACGAAGAAAAGAAGAGCAAAACTCGTACCCATTGCTATTCCGACTCAGGCCAAAACTTATGCGCAGCTACCAAGGCTCAAGAACACTGGTAGAAGGACCAAAGAGAATGTTATTGAATCCCGAACCCCGCTGGCGAAGGACAGGACGCACTTGCGGAGATGTGTGCTGATAGATGCTGTTTCTGCAGCTGTCAATGCCCCCTCCCTCGCTTTTCGGCGTTGGTCGAGCTCGAAAGAAGGAATTGATGTGTCTCAGGTATGTTATCCTGACCTTCGTCTGTTCGACCCCCGTGAATAATCAATTACAGACCTCTCCTCCTCCTTTAGGCTTACAATCTTCAATTGGCTGGTCATCGTCTTTATCTCTTTCTCGACTTGTCAGGGTATAAACGCCTTTTTCCGGTGATTGAAAGCCATTTACTGAGTCTGTTTCGACTGTAGACCAAACAACCTCTATAAGATCTATGGCATCTTGACAATCTCAGACACATTTCTATCGGACTCTGTGACTATTCAGACATCTGGCGATCCTGCCACTAGGTCAACTCTTCTGCATATACGTCTGGCTAGGCGTAACGCTCGAATTGGCGACATATTTCTTGTGACTTGTGGCGACAATTGTATTATTTCGATTTGTAATTCCTGTAGATTACCAATAAGTAGTATCCACCTGATTATCGCGAACAATTTCTCACTAAGGCCACTCCCGTCTTCCTTGCTTGACAGTCATCTTCAAAACATACTATACGAACTGTCCAATAGCGTGCATAAGTTAGTGCTGTATCGTTCAAGCCAGGATCGTGACTTGAATCATGAATGCTTCATGCTTTGGAAGAGTTGCCTGTCCGACTCAGGGTTTCAAGAGGATGAGGGTTGACATCCACTTTTATCTTGATGACTAGGAGCTCTTCACACCCGTATCTGGGGCCTTGAAAGGAGAAGGGTTTTGATCACTGATGCCTGCTTTGTCTTCTGTTCGCTCTATCCTCGAGGTACCTGGATAACGAAAGCATAGTGAGACTTGGTCATAAACGCTCTTGAAGTCTGGCAGATCATTAACATCATACAGGGCCAAGATCCCGGATCTAGTAAGTGTTACAGATCGCGTCACCTCTCCATCTGAGAGGCCAAGGTGCGTTTGTATATACTACCATTGCACCATGGCCAGACGTTTCTCGACATGTCTGGGATTTTCAAGTGGGAATTCTGGATGTGGGCCTCTACTGTATGCCAATGACGCGGCCCAGAGTGCAAAAAGTTGCTTCAAGCGTTTGAAAACTACAGTCACAGTTCTAGCCCTGGGTTGAACAGGGACTAGTAGACTCATCGAGATCGGTCTCCGGCCGTGTGTGTGGCACTAGTCGAGTCTACCTGTAGACACTGCTGGCAGCCAAAAATATTTCCTCAGGAAATAGTGTAAAAGAAATGTGTCATGCCATTTCTTATGCACCTTTTTCTGGTGGAAAAAGTTTTTTGACAAAGCAAAGTGTCTTTTTCCCAAAGAAACAGTGACCAAAGAAACAGCATGACATGTTTCTTTGACAGTTTTTCTAGCAGAAACAGATTCTGGGACCAGCAGTGAGACGAATGGGTCTGTTGTAGTCTCGGGGTTGTGTGTGGATAATCAGTGAACGATGGCTTGCGCTGGACAATAGAGGTTATGACTCGTCTGGGTCACGACACAAATTCAGATCGCACTCAGGTAAAAATCAGCACATAGTTACCGAACGGCGCATCGCAGACTATGGATCCTTGACGCATGCTGGTGCTGGGGTTAGGAACAAAAGACTTATTAGACCTCACATGTCACAGAGGATTACGATTCTTTGAACTGTCCAGACGCTGAATCAACAGCCTGGGCATCATATGATATACCAAGCTTGTAGTAGGTACAACCAAGTGTTAGGAGAGCCTCGAGCCTCTTGGCAACGGGCAGTCGATGGAAGCCGTAGTAGGTGCCAGGATATCAATCGTATTGGTTGGGCAACGAACTGTTAGGCGATAATCAATGAAGTCAGTGTGATTTGGGTACCAGTACGTGGGCTTGCAAGTAGGTTATGGATCCTGAACAAGCCTAGACTCGGACCTGGGGAGCATAGTACTTCAAGACATCGGACTAAAACATCATGCCAATCTCTACATGTCGTGTCCCTGGATCGAACAGGGCTGTTCCACGACCGTGATACATACATATGCATGTGGGACACGGTAAGGAGACTCCACATCGTCTCGCTACACCACATGCGCGTGGTAGTAGTTTTTTCATTGACGCATGTACTGAGTTGCTTTAAGAGTGATCCTGACCTGCCAATGGGGAACGCGTTGAAAACATCAGAATAAAACAGGTCAATTGGTCAGCGCTCAGCTATGTCGTGTTCCCGGATCGAACGGGGCTGTTCCACGACGGTGATAGTATGTATCGGATAGGTCCCGATACACCACTTGAATTTGCACTCGAAGCCTTCAGAGCACTGAGTAATTGTGGCCCGATGAGCGCGTTCAACGTATCGAACTAAAAAGTTAACACACTTCATCATAGCATATGTCGTGTCCCCGGATCGAACGGGGCTGTTCCACGACAACGGTGAACGCGTGAACATATCGCTATACCATTTGAGCGGTGGTTACTTTACAACATCCGGAACTTGAAGCTTGGAGGTCCCAATCGGGTAGAGGGGTAGTTAT
>JAGGAS010009582.1:0-10701 GCA_017657355.1 Termitomyces sp. K1Ac | reverse complement strand
TATAACACCAATGGTGAAGCGGTTATCATGCTTGCCTTCCACTATCGAGGTAGCAAGCGGCAGGGGTTCGACTCCCCTTTGGTGTAAATTTTTTAGTTGGAATGACCGAAGACCGATGACGTCAGGAAGGGTGGTCATAATATTGCACACAAATATTGCGCGGTCAGGACGGTCACCTTTAAAGCGCCGGCCAGTTGCACAAGATTCGAGGGTTTCTATCATTATAACTCTTGCGCAATCACACATATTCTAAAGTGAACAAGGCAACAGCTGTTGTTACGTTTGGTACACGACAGAAGACATTGGAGTATTCAAGTTGACATGCAACTGCCAACTAGTTAGAAACGAAGCCGCAGCAGCTGGCAGTGGTGAGAACTCCGAGCGGTGAGAAAGTAGAGCAACAGAAATTATCAATTCCGTTTCAAACTAGCAGGCGGAAAACTTCCCATCCCTTTCACGCACAATGTTTTTCCATGAGGCATGCCGTAACTTTATTCACATCATCATAAGAATGAAAAAGGATCATTGTCGATGTCCTTGTCTCCATCAACCCTCGAAGGCCGATGGTGAAACATCAACACCCAAATTCGACTTAGCTAAGCCCCGCATCGTTCGTTCCATCTCATCCTCGAAACCCTCACCAGGACGCAGACCAAGATGCCGCCGTATCCAAAGAGAGATCTTGTTCTGCCAGAAAACTAGGTCAAGAGAGAACATGACACTCCGGAAGACCAAATAATGCCACCACTCCCGTAATCGTTGAGTGAAGGAGAGATTAGAGGTTTGAGTAAGGGACCTTGAAGCCCAGAAACCGGTGATCTTGATGCGGTTCACTGGAGATCCCAGAGATTGGTTGTTCCCTGTACAGATATATTAGTACACACTGTGCAAATCTTGTCTGGGACAGACCTTGAACCATCCTTTTGATGAAAGAAATCAGCACGATCGCTTATCGCTGCATAAAGGTCTCAACACACCGCATGTTTCGTGACAGGAATATGAGTGCCTTCGGCATCCTATCCGTGTCGGTCAAAAATTCTTTCAACCTCTTCTTCATTAGAACGCTTAGTTCATATTGAGACATGTTTTTCATCTTTTCCTGGAACGCAGCCTCTCGTTCCCGCCGTTTTTTACTCGTCTCCTTCGTCTCACTCTTCCTGGTGTCCGGTCTTTTTAGCCTCGTCGGTTTCATCAACGTGGCGCTTGCAACCAAATCCGGCAAACCCATACCCCATTGCTTCGTCACCTTCTCGACAGAATCGAAATCTCCGGCGAGCATGCCCTTCCATAGTTCTACCCATTGTCGTCTGAAAGTCTCCTCGACGGAAACATATAGACCATGGTCAATTAAAACGAGTTGAGGTCGAGTAGGCTTTGATGGGTGAGGACGGATAATCACATTTCCTGGATGGGGATCGCAGTGAACCCAACCCCAATTAAACATCTGGGCACTGAATAGTTCGACCATCACTTGCATAATGACCTTTGTTCCTCCTTTCAACGGTTTGGTTGTCATGGAAAGTGGAAGGGCAGACGTGGGATCAATCGGGTTTGGCTCGTCCATTAGGGCGCGGATGGCAGGACGGTCGCTAAGTCGTACGCCTTCGATCCATTCGGCGGTCATAACCTTCTTAGTCGAGTATTCGGGATAGACTGTTGGAATGTACACCTTGTCGGCAAGTCGCGGCTCGTTTGCAACGAAATCTGCCGTCTTCCGAGCGTTATTGGCTTCGTTAACAAAATCGAGCTCTTGACGCAGGTGATCAGATATAAAGTCTGGCCTCAAATGAGTCCGGTTTTCCACTTGCGAGACGAGGGTCGATACTTACCAACAATGAAGTACACTGGTAGGTCAAATGCCCAGTTTTCAAACATCCACATTACGGCACGATAAGCGCCTAGGTCCCACTCCATCTGCTTTGCTACATCAGGCTTTTGCACCTTGACAGCCACCCACTTCTCCTCTGTGTCACCAGGCCTGGGCCATAATTTCGCCCTGTGAACTTGGGCTATACTCGCGCTGGCCACAGCTTTTTCTTCAAATATCTCGAATACTCCGCCAGGACCGCAGGGGGGGCGGCCGAGTTCCGATCGGAAGACTTGTTCGACAGTTGAATAAGGAATTTGGGGCGCGTCGTCGAATAACTTTGCAAACTTCACTTGCATAGGTTTCGGAAGAAACGCAGCATTGGCACCAATTGCTTGTCTAATCAATGCTTCAGTCGATGGTCAAGAAGTAAAAGAGATACCACGTACCCAATTTTGATATAAAGACCTCCATTAGACGTGAATAAATTATACATCCTGTTTGCGACACGCTCATGCAGCTCTGGTATGAGATCACTTTTTTCGGGAGTAAAGTTGAGTTTATAATCTAAGGTAATAGCAGCACACTTGAAGCGTGTTAGTTGTGTTGAATGGGAGAACTACGACTTACAGTCCATAATGTTCTGATATTGCGGAAGACGGCAGAAGCATTGTATGTTCTATCGACCGCCAACAGGGTGCTAAGACCAGCTAGAGTGTATGCCGTCCGCCAAGTATACTTCCTCAGTCGTGTTGAAGGCGTTTGCTTCACACCTTGGCTCGAGAGAAAACGCTGCTGGAAACGCCAACCATGCAACCCATAGAGAGTTGACCGTCCTGAGGCGAACATAAAGTGAGCTTTAGCAGTAGTTTCAGTCAAACGACTGCTACTGAATGGTTGGAGTGAGAGAGGCAGTCGAGGGCATCGAGCGTCGATGGTCGTAATCAAGTTGAAATATTTCCTGGTTCCAGCTGCAGGGCATTAGCCGCATGACGTATCTTCGGCAGGCGAGCGGCATATTCCTAACATAACCAAATAGTATATGTTTTCTCTTTCCTTGACAAAAAGTTCCAACTTTTTCCGCCGGACAATCTAACCAGGTCATTAAGGACAGTCCGAATGCAATGGTGCCACTACTCGATTAGAGAACTTTTTTGATGATTGATCTCGTTCTTGACATGTGTGAGAGGCGTGGTTCTGGTATCTACCACCCTCTTGAACATACAACGAAGTCCAAATCTGTCACACCTCCGAAGGTCTGCTACCATAACACGATTTGGTACCTCCAGTGCCGTCTTTTGGCAAGAATCGCGACGGTTGTGGCTTCGTGCTCACATTATATCTGCTTCCGCAACCGAACAAAGGGACATCTTGATCGAGAAGAAAGCAAAGTTTGATCACCCCAATCAGCCCCAATCGGGCTATGTTGTTGTTCTTGAACTTGAAGAAGGTGTCCATCGCGCCGGCGTCCAAATACAAACAACATTGTCGGCAAAGGACAGCTTTAATATCTCGTTGGTTCCATGGGCTTCCTCACTGGTGTAGTCTTTGTACCTTGGACAAGGATGCCGAGGTGTTGCCTGAAATCGAAAACATACTTCTTTTGGGATTGACCTTGTGTCTCTACAGCCTCGTGGACATTGCTTCGCAGTACATTATTTAACCAGCTTGTGTTCTACTCTTTCTGCTCAGTTCTCGCCCCTCTCGTTCTCTCGACTACTATACTCTGCAAATAAAACTCCTCCAGGCAGGAGCCTACTTTACAAATGCGTCTCGGACTAGTTCTCTGTTCATCATTTGTATTAGTCTGCAGTAAGTCAATGAACAAGTGATACTTCACCGAATAGTCTTCTGATGGGCGCTTCAGTGTCTGCTTCTGCATTCGCGTCACCTATACCCATTTCCCCGCCCCTTGACGTCGAGGCAAGGTCAGAAGTAAGTTCATAATTCATCGTCTAATCTCATTTCTATTCATCGTCTAATCAAACCCTTCGACAGGCTGGATCTGCCCCTGTAGAACCCCCTGTAGAACGGGAACTCCTTTCTCCCGACAAACGTATCTGCCGTTTCGACTGTTTATAACGGTCTATCAACTTTCATAATCATCAAACGATGGACCGCTCAAAAAATTTCGGGCCCCATATCACTGTCTCAGCTTGATGCATGAGCTGTGATCGGCCACCCTCACACGCCTCCTACACCCCCCATCGTTGCTCACCCATCCTACCCTCCGGCCAATTAATGGAAGGAACGCACGTCGCCAATTCTCGGATTGTCTATCTTTTTCTCCGGATTATCGTCCTGCCACACTCATTATCGTTACCCTCGTTTCGAACTTCATCTATCCTTTCTCCACCATGTAGCCTCTAGTTTCTCCCTATCGTTCTCTGGACAACCGGATTAACTCCTGCCGGAGAGTCAAGGTCAGACAACTATTTCCCTTATTGAGAAGCACCATCTAGTGAACAAGCGACTACACTATATGTAGCAAGTGACATCGACATGACAAGCTATCAGACCGCCCACGCCACAAGACAATAAAAAAGGACGGCATCTACAAGAAAGAACAAGAGTAAAGGAAATCTAGCGCGAGACAAGCAAGTCAAAAACAAGTCCGCCGTGTATACAGCTATATACACCCATAACTACGACCTTGTACATCCAATGGCCGTGTCCACAGCCGGAACCCAAGACAACGATGTCCCTCAAACATCTCGGACCCGCGGACTACGCACTGTCCTCCTGATCGTGGACCTGTTCGAGGGCGGCATCTGCGCGCTGGAGGTCGCCTTCGCTGAGACTTGAGAAGACACCACCACCGGGGGTGCTTGCACCGCTCATGACCGAGCCTGATCGCGAGCGGACCTTCATCACCAGAGGGCTGTAGGTACATGACCTATCAGTCACCTATAAGACGAAACAGGGAGAAGATACACACAATGGGTATGAATCTTCCTCGTCCTCGTTTGATGGCCATTTGTATCCACGGTAATCGCTCGTCTTCAGTCTTTGCATCTAGACACACACGACACAAGCCTAGTTAGCAGACGTGAAGCTCAGAATCAGAAGGACACAACCACCTCCTCAGTAAGTGTACCCATATCCCCGGGGGTCATCGCACCCCTCAACCTCGGGCTCGGCGGCATACTAATCATCGCCCTCTCCCCGCCCCCAAAGTATCCTCCTTCAGCCGTCTCATCCCACTCCACCTCCGTCCCATTCTCATTATAAAACGCATCCGGATAGGCACGCCTCAACGCGAGCTGCCTCGCCTTACTATACTCAATTCCCAAATTCTTCCAATCCAAAAGCGGGCTCAGCCTCTCCACCCGATTGCGCTGGTTGATCCTCTGCCTCCTCGTCTTGTTGCAGAACGAAAACATGTCGTTCGTAAGCTGATTCACTGAGTCTTCGACGCTTTGCGTGCGCCTGTCGACGATGTAGCACCCTTCGTCTTGCGGACGATCGATGAGATCTTGCATGAAGCATCCAAAGCCGGAGAGGTTGGTCGTGATGGAGGGTATACCCATCACTGTGCACTCCGCGGGAGTGTACCCCCAGGGTTCGTAGTAGCTAGGAAAGACGCCAAGATGGCAACCCCGCACGAATTCCTCGTAGTCCAGTCCGAGGATGGGGTTGTTAGCGTTGAGGAAATCGGGGTGGAAAACGATCTTGACGCGATCTGAGTGATCGTTGAAGAGCCGCACGCGGCGAATTTGGTTAAGAATGGGGTCGTTAGCGTCGTCAGCCATGTTATGTGTTGTTATTGGGGGAAGAGAGTTGCGCTTTAGAGCGAATATGCGACGTTTGAGGAGGATGAGGTCCTCTGAAGAGAGGAGAGTCTCCGGAAGGGGATCGGGGGCGTCCCTGTGCTTACTAAATCAGCTGGGAGGAGATGGAGAGGAGCGGGAAAGCATACCCGTGAACACGCGCGGCGTGGTCGAAAAGGCGCTCACCGATGCGCTGCTGGATCTCAGTGACAGCTTCACGAAGCTGTTTGGTGACGGCTTGTCCCTTCAGAGCCTCAACGGTGTAGGAGTGACTCGCAGCGGGCATGATGATGAATGCGACCACTGTGACAGTGGACCCCGACTTTTGCAGACGGTGGTTAAGACGGGCAAGGCCTTCGATGAACATGTCAACGCCCTTGTTGCGGTATTCGTAACGACCAGCTGTGAACATCTGGAAAGCGATTAGATGAGAACGTCAGCGAGGTACAGGTCATGAAAAGAACGAGGGAAGGGATGATGAAGGCATTATCGTTGAATAAAACGATAGGAAAACAGTAATTGATAATCAAGTTGTGAACGCGTCGAACAAACATCAGAAATGACAACGAGCAGGCCAGCATGAGCAATCAAGAGTAGATGGTACAAAAAGAGAATGCAAACGATTCCCGGTCATGTGGAGAATCAGAGTGGAGCGGGAGCAAGGTAATCGAACAAAGGAAACGCAGGTGGAGCCGGGAAGGTTACATCAAGCGGGCAGGAGACCGAAGCAGTCAATATGGAAGATCGTCGAACGGCGACCATGGGGTCACGGGTCCAGCAAGTTTATGGATGCGCAAGGTACAGGCACACGTGCCATAATCGTCGAGGGACATAGGGGTAGAACGGATATTGTTCGGGATGACAATGAGAACGAAAAGATATCGGAAGAGGCAATGGAAAAACGCACATAGATGGTATTTTCGAGGTCAAAGTTATAGTGTCCGTAGAAATGGCCCCTCACAAACTCGTTAATCTTCTCCTTGCTCTTCGCGTGGAGATTCTGAAACTCGTGCATTGCTTGGAACTTGACAACGTTGAGACCGTTGGGTAGGACACCATCTGGCTTGCGCTTGAGAAGATGTTCAGATTCGTACGCGGTGATATGTGACACGGTGGTGAATACATCGGCGCAATGGGCAGCCGAACGCTCAATACAATAGCGGTGGTAGATTCCGCGTTTTCCGGCTTCGTGATCCACGTCGAAGTACTGCAGATTGTTGTAAAAGTCAACAGATCCTGCACAGAGGTATCGACCGAGGAGCGTGGCGTGTGTGGTGAATACGGTGGTGACGTCGATGTGACGTTTGCGGCATAGTGGGATGGCGACGCCGGCTTGCCATTCGTGGAAATGAGCGACGACGGCAGTGGTGAGCTGACGCGAGACGTACTGCAAAGTAAAAAAAAAAAAATTAGAGGGTGCTGACGAAACAACGTAAGCGTGAACGTACTTCACCGAGGAACCAGGCGACGAGGTAGCCGAAAACGATAGCCTCGTTCGTCTCGTGGTCGTTAGGCGGACTTGGAATTCCAGCTAGATTCCACAGATCGCCCTTCCACTCGTCTAACCGGGAGTATTGAGAGCCGGTGTCAAAGAGGAGGACGTGCGGATTGCCCTCGATGAGCCAGCGGCCATAGAGGGATTTTACGCCCTGCTTGCGCATATTCTCGAGAGCGGCTGCTAGATGGGGGTCTGTTGGCTCCATGGGCTCAACCTCCATGGGTGCTGACTTGTAGGACAGAGGGCCGATAAGACAGTATCTGTCGCCGAACTCTGAGACGGTGACAGGGACTTTTGTCTTTATGACGGTGTAGATGCCGCCGACCTTGTTTGCGACCTCCCAGGCGCACTCAAAGAGGAGGGGCCGGGAGACATCGCGGGGTGGCGCAGACACGTCGACGGGCTCGCTCGTCGTGGTTGACATGGATGTTCCTGCACAAAATTGTCGTCCCCACAAATGTTCTTCACCTTCTGATCAGATCAGTATGACGTCATCATAATTCGTCCCTTTTCGAGAAAAGTCACGTAAAGATTCGAGAGATGATAGGGTGGAATCAGGGTGAAAACGGGTGAACAAGCATCCAGATTCCATGATTGCATGGACAGATAAGCAAATACTCAGCAGGGACTAGAAGCTCTGGAATGAAAGAAATTTTCTTGGCCAAAGTAGCCTCCGATACGTTTCGGAGGCTTCGAATATTAATCCTGTACAACAAGCGGTGGGAAAAGGCGACTCGGACAAAGATTAAATGGAAATGTTGATACCATACACTCGGA
The DNA here is from genome assembly GCA_017657355.1 of Termitomyces sp. K1Ac. Taxonomy (NCBI): domain Eukaryota; kingdom Fungi; phylum Basidiomycota; class Agaricomycetes; order Agaricales; family Lyophyllaceae; genus Termitomyces; species Termitomyces sp. K1Ac. Next base: position 2,849 of record JAGGAS010009582.1, on the reverse strand, counting down.
GATGGCAGTGGGATATCAAACAGGTCTATGGATATTTCGAATGTGCGATGGGTCTGTCCGACTCGACGATGAGAGTGTGTATATCGTCAAAACTTCCTTCAGAACAACGATTGAGTGGAGGAGGAGGTATTGGTTGTCGTGGATCCCCATTTACTAGTGGCAATGATTTGGGACTGTCGTGTTTTCACGACTCGGGAGCTCAGCTCCATCCGGACCGAATCTCCAATCTCGTAGTTCTGTCACCGTCTTGTATATGACATATTAATAGTTGAACATTAGCTGCTAATTTCGTCTCTACGACGCCATCCACCCCAGAACGATCGCTGTGATTAAACTGGACAGCAAGTTCACCTGGTTGTTAGTTAACAAGTCAAATCCACTTATAACTTTGCCCTCCAACAAACTTCCATCCTCCAGGATTACACCCCTCTCAGTGTTGAAACGTGTTTTTTGCACCGTCGCTCCCAATAAAGAATCCACCAAGCTGCCAAAGCCGCCTGAAAATGAACCATACGCCACCATGTGCGCCACGATCTCCAAACCACATGCACTGTTCTCCCACAAGAGAAACAAAGCCATGACCAAACCAATTACAGCTCCACCACACACTGAGCAAGTCGTTCCCCAGACTGTCATTCCACCGTTCGTTCCTGGTGGCACCTCCTGCCCTGTCGTCACCAACCGAGGCTTCTTCGTGCTCAGAATGCCCAGTTCAGAGGCTAAAGTATCGCCCAGGCAGCACCCAAAGTGACCTAAAACGGCAAACACGAAGCCTCGACTTCCGGATTGTACAGCGCACCACTCCTTTGGCACATATTCTGGACCATCAAAGTGCAAACCCATGAGTTGAAGTATCGATGCTTGAATACTTCGTGGAGCATGCGTTGCGTTCCACAACGTCACTGCGATCACGGCCCACGCGCTATTGCTCAAAACTTGCCAACCTGAACGGTAGCCAGCATCGACATAGCCTTCCTCCAACTTTCGCTTTCGTTCTTTACCATCTATAAGTTATTGGGTCAGCCTGTGCACTATACGTGCGTGAGTCAACACACATTTCGTGGCTCTGCTGCCTATAAGATAAAACACGATCAACGCGACGCCAAAGACTCGCAGCGCTCCAGCAAACGTCAAGAACCCAACGCCAAATGCTGTAGCTTCTCGAGGTTGGGATATTGCGACGATTAAGGAACATAGACAGACGAAGCCAGCAGGCGGTGTGTACATTGGTGCTAGCCCCCATTACACCAAATGTTGCCCCATCTATCTTGCGAACCGCCAGTGACACCCTGTCCTTCATCACCATCAGCACCATCTATGTAACCAACTCCATAGCTTGCTGCCGCGTTGAATTGTGACGTCGGACATGTAAAACCAACAAGAGGAGGGCACGCCCTGTCCACCGCAGTGCACGTCTCAAGACATGGTAGGAGCATCGAATATGAGCTGCCCATCGGAGGGAGTGTAAAGCTGCGTGCCGGGATGTCAGTGGGCTGAACCACCAGCGCTGAAAACACCTGCTGCGGCGCTGATGGGTTGTCGGGGTCTTTGGTCTGCAGAACACTTAGACCAGTAGCACTGGGATTGGGGATAGCGCTGGTGAAGCTGTCGGGATTCGCGGGACTGGGCTCACCACAGCGCGTGAAGGTAATGCTGCAGAGCCATTTGCGGTAGGCACGTTGGCAGTCAGCGCAAGTCACGACTGGAGAGTACATGTCACGTCCACAGGCAAAGGTTGAGAGAGTGACAGTGAAATTCGTCAGATATGAGAGAAGAGGTGTTGTGATTTGTTGTGGGATATTGTCGGCGGTGTAAACGCGCGATCCGGACGTTGCTGGTGGCTGTGGAAGTGGAACGGGGTACGCAACACCAGGACAATATGGCAGGCCGTAGACCAATGGACATGTGAAAGAGGCTAGAGTACTTGTGAGTGATACATCTAATGAAGGTCACAGGCGACGAGATACCTGATTTTGTGGCGAAATAAATAGGACCACCGACTTGAGTGCTGTCCTGTATAACGTATGCAGTATAGTTTGTAGAAGGGGCAAGCGCCTCTACAAGCCACTGGGTTCTCCATCCGTTCGCATCTCGTAACCATAGACTTTCATTCGAAATGGTTCCTGTAGACTTTTGAGATGACAACATACATCCCGTTTGAGGTAGAGACGCCAAAGAAGGCGTTGAAGATGTTGGAGAGATAATGAGGGTGTAATTTGGCGACCCAGATGGTCGGTGGGGCTGCGATAGATTAGCAGGAGCGAAGGTATAATTAGGCCATGAAGGAACGTAATAACGAATTTGGGAGAAGGCTGGGGAAAATATAAGAGCCTGGTTCGATGTGGTGTCACCAAGTAACGGTAGGTCTGTTTCCGGCAGCAGTCTATGTATTGGATCTGACGACAACAATAAGACTAAATTTTCCGTTAGAGCGCAATCATACCTTCGTCAGATAGCCCCACTTCGAACGATGTCTGCTCGATGCCTTCCACTGCCAACACACCACCATCTATAAAAGTCCCCGTCCAACTACCCAATCCATCAGTATATTTAATTTCGAAAACATCGTTCCCCCCTTCAGAACTTGGAATGCCTGCAGTAGAGCTGTTGGTAACGAAGAACCTTGGAGGAGAGTTGGTTGAGGAACACAGGGCGACACTTATTGTCAAATTCGCAGCATTTGGCAAGGTAAAAATCGGTGGATTTGGGATGTTTGATGGGGCAAAAGCTGAATTGGAGTTAAGTGTGAGTTTTTGTCTTGCCTGTGCTGCGGCTAACGCAGCGCTGAGCAGGCACCAAAGAGTTTCTGGAAGCATGGTCAGGAGCGGCAAGCGGAGATCATGGTCGCA
>JAGGAS010009581.1:0-10746 GCA_017657355.1 Termitomyces sp. K1Ac | reverse complement strand
GATTGGTTGACGTTCAACAAGGATTGGGTGATTGTTGGCAGGGATTGGTTGAGAGATTGAAGGAGGGGTATATTATTGTTGTTGTTGTTGTTGTTGTTGTTGTTGTTGTTGGCAGGGATTGGTTGAGAGATTGTTGTTGTTGTTAAGTCAGTTGAATGCCAACTATTTACTGGAGCTTGGAGAGTTGAACCCCATTAGCGCATTGTTGATTCCATCATCAAAAGTACCGTCCATTGTTGCCAGACCCCCTTGCACCTGAGTGTGTTTGGAAGTCACTGCTCCTTGCAATTGATGCCTAAAGTCGTTAGACATGCCGTATAAGTTGCCAATTGTTATCTCAATTGATGTGGACATCACTTTGTCCAAGATTTTCATTGTTCTCTCAAGGCTAGCAATTGGTGCTCTGTGTTTGTAAGCACCATATTGTTTCTTCTTTCCAACATTGGGAGCTTTAGTCAGAAGAGGGATTGGTGGAATGCCTGAGAATGGATAGAGAGTACAATCTTCATTGACTGGCTCTCTTGGCAGAGGAGGGGGCCATTTGGGTACTTTCCCTTTATCCTTTGCAGTTGGTACAGTTGTTGGTGTGCCTTTGAGTGGGTTGATCAAACTGAGAGGATTGTAGTTAGCAGAGATTGGTGGTGTTGGCCCATGTGTCAGCTGGGGTATCTTTGACGTTGGTTGCGTTGGTTAATGGCGGGGTTGCAAAGTACTTGCTTCTGGTTGTTGTGCTGCTTGCTCTGGCAGGCGCCATTGGTGGTCAATTATTTTATTGACCTTGGGTAGGTGCTTGTGCTGGCGGTGGTGGTGGTTGTGTTGCTTGGAGTCTAGCAATTGCCTGGGTCACTGTGTTTGCAATTATTGCATCCAGTTCTTTACGTAGCCCATTGGTGCAGGTTGTGGCAGTTGTGCATGAGCATAGTCATGTTGGTGCGGTGGTGGTTAGTATTGCGTGGTGGGGCTGTGCAAAGGTCAGCTTGTGGCACCAGCAGAAGTCTGCCATTGTAGTTGGTTGGAGCTGCCATTGTCAATGTGCTGAGAAGGATGAATTTCCTGCTTCAAATATTGTATTGATGTTGTACAGCTTGTTGAGTAAATGATTAGGATCTAACATTTTGAGTTGTCAATGAATTTGTACCCAGAGCATCATTAGGATGCCGCTCTGGAACATTTGTTAATCTTTGAACCTTACTATTTTACTGTTGGCCACTAGCCAATGTGATATTTTTGGAAATTACAATAGTATTGGGAGAAGGCGGCCAAATTGCTAATTCCTTGTCGGAACATATTTCTTGCTAGGTTTTCAAGCTCGGTCCTGGTGTATCATGCTGTTTCTTCAGTGCTGGGGTACAGCTTGATGACGGCCTCCTTCCATTCATTGTAAGTGTATGGATGTGGTTGAGGGTTTGGATTTGCTGCGGTTAGGTTGTCAGTCTTTCAACCAGCAAACCGTCATTCAAGTCTTTCCCATGTTGTAGGTCACATATCACATTGCATATTCTTTCCTCTGTTTGTTATTGATCATATTGCAATCTCTAAAAAGATATTAGAATTTCTCTGAAGTACTGTGTCAACTCACATGGCTTGTTCTTGTCCCATTTGGAGGCAAAGGGGTGTCCACAGGTTGGCATGCGTGCAACATGGTCGGCATCCATTCTAGATCAATTTTGAAGTGGTTGTGGTTGTGGTGTACTTCTGGAACTAGGCTAAATCAATTTGAGAGATGTGGAGAGGGCACTGATCAATATGATTTGGTATCAATTGGAGTTGGTGGAGGAAGTGATTGAGGAAAGAGGGTTTTGATGTTGTCAAGAGTTAGTTGAGAGTGTGCTATTGCTAGTTCTTCCTCAATACTTGCTGGTCTGGGAGAACCTGTGGATTTTACAGTTGGTAAATTACTCGGGATGACTGGGTCAGGCAACAATTGCAATGATAGTGGTGCTTCTAAGCAATGTTTGTATTGTGCTCATGTCTCAGGTGGAATCTTATCAATTTAATTAGAACCCCTTGCAGTGGGCTTTAAAATGATACAACTGATACCGATCTAAGTGTGTGAGCCAACAAAAAATACACATCTAGACTAGTGTATGTTTGGTACTGTGTGTGTGAGAGGGGTTTTGCCTGAGTTCACAACAAGTTCCTTAAGATAAGAGCTTTACAAATGATATGGACTCAAAATCAGTCAGTCAATCAATTGATGAGTCAATGGGAGGTAGGTGATCAGCGGTTATTTGCAATCAGGGTGCTTTTTGATTGATGGTAGCTTGGTTGCTGGTTGATGGCCAACAATTGATGGCACTTAAGAATTGATTAGTGGAGGGCTTGTGACTATTGAGGATTGTTAAGTAGAGATTGTTGATTGAGGGTTGTTTGCTTGACAATGGCAAGCAACATGAACTATCAATAGTGTTACAAGTATGGGCCTTTGGAATCACAGATCTCTATGGCCAATATGTAGACCAGTTGTCTTCTCAAAATTCTATTGCTATGACTCCATCTAGCTAGCAAAACAAGTAATTGCTGATGTGATGTAATCAACTAAGCAATGATGTAACAATGGGTTCTACACTAAGAACCACATAAATACAAGAACAAATACAGAAAGAGCTGTGGCCACCATTAAAAACAGTGACAACAACACTTTGGAGAGCAAGATAAACGGTGAGGGCAAGTTCGATGTTGGTTGCAATAACAAATCTAGATAGTTACAATCTGGGGCAAATCATTTGTTGCTATTCCTACTTTTCTGTTTCTATTCCTACTTTTCTAGAGCTTATATACAACTTGTATGGAAACTTCATTGTACTAAAAGGTACTAGTCAACAAGCGTGAGGTACTCCAATACTAGCCAATTGTCCAACCAGCTTGCTCCACTCCATGTGATAAAATCCCACCATCCAAGATCCCTACAAAATTGCTCTTTAAAAGTTGAGAACAATGTCCTATGAAAAGTCATATGAAAGTCACATGACAGGCATGTTACATACAACAAGTCCAAATAAAATAGATAAAATCAAAAATTGAGAAAAAGTATCTTAAGCAGTGTCTGTAACTTTTCTAATAGAAAAAGAACAAGCATATGACTCTGATAATGCATAATTCCTTGCCTGAATCAAACAAGCAACCTTGTCAGTTCATGTGTACTGACAGCAATGCTCTGACTACTGAGCTAGGAGTCCTTCCTTCTCTAGCTATTGATTGACCCAATTTATCAAAAATTGGTACTTGATATAATTCAATCCCTTTGACCAAATCAAACAGATGATCTTGCCATTATATATTGCAAGGGAGAGTCAATGATAGACCTGGCATGCTCTACCACTGAGCTAAATGGGACTTGTCTGTATAATGTTATGCCATTCTTTTAGTCAGTTGATAGATATTCAGAATTTAACTCTCAGAGCTATTCCAAGCTCATCACTGCAAACATGCCATAAGGATACTATGAAGTCATTGACTGCTTTGTCTCACTTATACATATATGCCCACCACCAGCTCAATGTACCTTCAGTCACATTTACATGTTCAACTGAGAGTATATTACTTATAATACCTATCATACACATTCATACTTATATATTTGTACCTAGATAACATTACTTACAACATGTTTATCTAGGCACATACTACAGTTGCATTTACATGTTCAACTGAGGATAACATTACTTACAGAAGCAAGGATTTAAACAAAGCAGGACAATCCAACTCAGATTTCTGCAGAAACATTCATTGAAATGTGCACAGCAGAAGCAGGGTGCACAATTGATTTGAATGGGGGCAGGACAATCCAAACCTAGATTTTTGCAGAAACACACGTTAATATGTGTATAGCAGAAGCGGGGGCACAATTGATTTGAACAGAGGAGCACAATCCACAGAAACACACGTTGACATGCACAAAGCATATAAGAGGTATAACTGTTGAACAGGGCAGTAAAAGTGAGAAAAAGATTATGCTGAACCGAGCAGTAAAAGTGAGAGAAAAATTACACCAAAAGATTAATTTAGAATGCAAACAAGATTGAAGCAGCGCAAAGTTAGAAAAAGATTACAAAAAAGTGGTGTTGCAGAGCAGTCAGCCAGAGGGGTACAAAAAGGAAAAAAAGATCAAAATGAACACCATATGATCAAGATGGACACACAATCAAGACATAGGTCAATGAAAACAATGAAAAAGCAGAAAGGATGAAACAAAGTAAAATGAAATGGAAAAAGTACAGAAAAGTATGGGAAGTATAGAAGGTATGAAAAAAGAGAAGAAATGAGAATGAAAGAAAAAGAAAGAAAGAAAAGTGAAATACGGAAAAAATGAAAGACATAAATTCATAAGAGTAATTCACAAGAGTAAATCCAGAGAGTCCATGCTATCACAAGAGTAATTTAAAAAGTCCACACTAAAGTAATTTAACAGTACTCCAACAGATAAGTAAATCCAACAAGAGTGAGTGATCCATGCTAGAGTCACATCTACATAATGAAAACATTACCACTCTGATAATGGAGAGGAATCAGCCAGAAGATTAATTGATTGACGTCTGTTCCTGATTAAGATGGCAAACTAACACAAGTCAGCCAAAAATTCAAAGTCTGCACTAAATCCACAAAACTAAGTACTCTCTAATATCTTCATCTTTTTATTTTTTTAAAATATCTACAAATATCATGTTTGTATTACATAGAGTTATTCATTTTTCATGATAAGAACAATTGTTGAAAAAGTAATATAAGCTTATGCAGATAAGAAAATGCTTTTTTAAAAGTTTTGAGCTTTTAATCAAATTGTCTCTTGCAAAAGTATATCTGTTTATTATCTTGCCTTTTGGCCATTCTAATTTGTCTTTTGCAGCAGAACCTTGATTGCAAGTTTCATACACTTTACCTATAACTCAGTTGCCTTTCTTTGTCTTTCCATCTTGTGTCTCACTTGAATCAAAGTACTCAACCTCTCCTATATTAGCAGTTTTCACATGTGGATAGAATTTAAACATCCTTCTTATCATTTTTCTAAAGAAGAATTAGAGAGAGTAAATTTCTCAGCTCTAATAGCTTCTATCAATTTTCACATGCTAATTAAGCTAGTTCCAAGACATGTTTGACCTTTCCAAGGAGCAAATTGACACAAACAATCAGTGCTATTAAGTATTTGCACTCATTTTAATAAGATCATTCTGAGGAGTTGATTCACAACCATAATACTATCATTATATTCTAGATAGAGAAACAAATTAAATCTAATTTATCATTGTAAGAAGTTGATGGGTGTTTCTGTCATAAATTTTTTATATCAGAACTTCATTTCTTTGAATCCTTCCTTGATTCATTTTGAATCTAAAAATTATAATGTATGCCTGATAATATATTATTCCAGTTTTTAGTAAGGAAATCTTTGGCTATCAATGGCAAAACATCCTATCAGTTAAAGGCTCAATTCATCCACTTCTATAAAGCTACTTGAACTGAGCCAGAGCGCACTCTCTTTTTTGATTTTGCAATTTAAGCTATTTTACTAAAATATTCCATACCTATTTTGCTATGACTTTTCTGACTTGGAATTTGATTTAAATTAATTTTGTTGTTGATTTGCCAAGGCAGATGTGATAGCAGAATGCCTTACATTAATACTTCCACTTCTTAATAGACCTCCTCTAGGTAGACTTCTTTCCAATAAACCTTTCTCAAGCTGACTTCCTTCTAACAGACTTCTTCCTAAAAGACCTCCCGCAAGCAAACCTCCTCTAAGCAGACCTTCTCCCCCATCATTTCCTTGTGAACTATTTCTATTACTGCGTCAACCATCTCCATTATCTTAGTTACTTTATAACTTTTATTGTTCCAACAACCCAAGCTTCAATCTACCTTATTTGACCTCTCAATCTCCCATTGACTAGCTTCAGCATAGAAAGAAAGCATTTTAGATCTGGGTATTTGAGAATTTTCAACTTTGTCATTTGATATTTTTCCAACTCCTGGTAGTACCATAATTGGATGTCTTCTAAATAATGTTGCTGTAATAGGAGGAGCAACATCCATCTGTTTGATAGGAAATATAGAATTGATATGCCTATGATTGATATATCCATGACTGTTAAGAATTATAAGAGGCTGCAAGATAACAACTTATGCTTTATGTTCACTAAACTTAGAAGCTAGAAGAATTGGCTTATCTTGTAAGGTTCTTGTAAGGTTCTTTCCTCTTCAATCCATCTTCTGCTAATAAACATTCATGAACTTTACATAATGAAGAAGTTAAAGATATAGCGTATTCTGGCCTCATAGCTAATTTGAGCATCTCCTTTTATGGAGATTGCAAACCATGCTTTGCTCAAATTTTTGCAATGGAAGAATCATAAGAACTCATGGACTCTTAGTTGAATGCATCCATATAAGTTATCCAGAGTGGTGAAAAATCTTAATGTGCTTAGCTACAATGCTGATTCTTTTGATATAAAGAGCTCAAGCAATTCTAACTTCTTCCAAGTCAATAACTCAAGCTAATAACTGTAATATCCAGAATTGAGGGTTTAATCAAAAGAGCTCCTAATTTCTATTACTAGATGATTGAGTCCCTGTGTCTCTAGTGAGGTGCTGCCTATGCTTATGAATTCCTGTTCCATCATCAGTTGGATCATGAATCTGAATAACGTTATGGAGAGCTGAAAGTGCAGGAGGAATTTTGATCTGGACAGCCAATGAATACTGGTGCCAAAGTGAGTATACAAAAGCATTGCTTGACAATTCTAAAGATTCTTACAACAATGTTTTGAGCCTGAGCATGTCTGAGGTTCAAGAGCTCCTGATAGATGCGTGAGCTAGAGGTCCAATTGAAGTTGAGAGCCTGGACTTCAAAGAATGATCAAACAACATACCAAATAGATGCCTGTTTTCATTCTTTGAGATGATATCTCACAACACAATAAGAAACAAGAAAAACATCACAACTTGGAAACCCAGCATCTGCAAGATAGTATTTTCCAGGTAGTATTGCAAAATCTCAATGACAAGCATCATCAAAAACCCGTCTATCAGCAGCACTTCCCTCTCATCCACTGAGCATATAGCAAAACTCAGCATTGAATTTGCATGCAGCAAGAACATTCTGTGATATATATATAACCTTTGCAGTTGTGGAAGGCAGACATTTGCTTTGCAGAGACCAAAGCATGAAAGTAAACATCATCTCCAGCATCAAGAGCATTATCAAAAAATAGTGAAAGTTTTAAATTCTGTGCAATTTTAAGAGGTGTTGAATTAGAAAGAAGATAGACATATTCTTTGTAGAATTTGCCAAAAAGCATATCAAGAATTATATTAACAGATATGTACACCTTGGCTTATATTGTTTGCACTGTTGTTCATTGACCTGCTTCCCTTCAGGTAGAAACTTGTGAAGGGAGTGTGCTGAGTGTCTTGGTACCTTACTATTTAATTTGTTGTCAAGCTTAGACTCTTTGAGACAAGGCTCAATTAATATACCTTCAGACTTGTGTCCAAAACATTCAAAGCAGGCTTTGCTGAACTTGTGTGTGAAACTGAGCTCCTTCTCGGTGAGATCAATGACATCAAAGAGTGCCTAAGCTCCCAGTTGTAATCTGGCTCAGGAAAGCGCAGTTGCAAATCAGAACCAAGAAATGAATGAAGAACTCAAGATGTGGGATGTTAATTGATGTTGGTCAGCCCTTTGACTCCAAGTTCCAAGTTTGTCTGGGGTAGCATTCAACAAAAGACCAACAAAGAGATGAAACTGTTCTGAAAGATTGAAATGTACTTTGATCTCAAGACATGCAATAGCAGTATCAACGTTAACCACTCACACATCCCCAATGTTGAAACCAAAGATGTCTAAAAGCTCTTTTTCAAGCATCCATTTTAATGTGACGTCCTTGCTGGAAGTGTTAAAGAATGTCGAGGAAGAGAATTAAAGAACTGCCATTTCTTTGTAAACATGTGACAATCTAAACCTATGACCATTGGAGAGAAGCTGTTACACAACGACAAAACTTGCTCAACTCCATACACAGACACCAAAACTTGCACAACTCTATACATAGACACCAAAACTTTCTCAACTCCATAACTATCCTTTATCAAATTCAGATCATGACATTCACAGCAGGTGAGCTTTCAATGATTAATGTATTCCACAGTTTTTATTGTGGCTGAAATTCCGAGTAGAAGCCAATTCTTCATGCATCAAAATCTGTGTAGATGCAGATATAAGGGCAAGTGGGGTGGAATTGAAAGAGGGCGTGGTAGTTGGGACAAATCTGAATGCCAATCTAGGGCTTAACTTGAACACCAGTTTCAACATCAAAGTGTCCCTCCAGAATTGAGCTAACCTTAATATTAATATGGCTGTTGACATTAGTGGATCATTTGAGCATGCCAATTCTCAATGTCCGTTCTTTCAACACTTTTTTTACGATTTTTTTTTTGATACAGCCCTCTCATTTAGCTGCTCTCAAGCCAAAACTCACTCTATCTCTCTCTTTATTGTCTTGAATCTAAACCATTGTCTTTCTGTGTATATACCAATATTTCATTGTACAATATGATCTCTATGTGTTTTACTCAATGTCCAATATGTCCAAGTTCTTTGTTTCAACCTTCAAATGTGTAATCACCACTAATCTATTCTTCCTACTGGCTTGCTTTACGGGTTCATGTTTTAAAAAGTGTGTCGCCGCTATGATGGTACTCAAAGCCATGTTCAAAATGTCTTTGCTAGTTGTCTTGACAGGGGATTCTTGTAAACGTGGTCTAAGCATGCAGATTATTCACTGCTGGCATGAGAAGCTTTTACCAATGAAAAAAGTGTAAAAGAAACTTGTTATGTCATTTTTTGATTAGTTTTTCAGATGGAAAAAGTCATCTTCCTTTGTCTAAATTCTGTTTCCAACAGAAATATGTGCAAAAGAAATAGTATAACAGGTTTCTTTTATACTATTTCTAAAGAAAACATCTTTCAGGGCCAGCAGTGATTGTTGACAACACCACTCTCCCTTCCTATATCCACTCCGGAAGATCATAGTAGCAGTGCACTTTGGCAACCCCCCCAAAAACGGTCAAGGCTGTTCCTCTGTGCAAGCTCCTCTGGAGTTCAGAAAAAGAGGTCTTTGAAACATAAAGAGGACAATAGTCCTACACCATTCAGCAAAAGCATCCCTATTCCTGAAATGATCTCAAGTTCCAGAGACTCCTGTGAAGAAAGGTGAGCAAGACTCAACATTGAATGGTTCTCTCTAACTTGACCAATTCCAGCCCAAATCATCAAGTCTAACCACTATTGCTACAAATTCAGAGCATCATCAAACACTGACAGATGCAATGATTCTCAAATGCAAAGGATCAGTGCACAATGGGGAGACCTCTTTCAAGCATGGCGTGCATGACATTTTCTTGTGCCAGGGAAATTCTACTACCTCTGGTGTTTATGGTTTGGCTGAGGCTTTTCAACACAGCAACAGTCACCAACCATGTTTTAGAAAGGCAGAGTTCAAGACAAGATAGGTTTTTTTTTGTTCATGGACTCCAATCCCATCCCCAAGTATAGTCATAGCTACAGAGCCTTGCCAAGCAGTGGTTGAGAGTGATACTGTGCCTAGGCAACGGTTGCTGAAGCCTGTGAAGGGATCAATCTCTCATAAGCCAGTGATACCTGAACCTTCCTTGGACAATCTATGAACCAAATCTTCTGGTTTGGCTAAGGCTTCAGGATCCACAGTGACCAGTAACCATTCTGTCCATGCTTTGGTTACAAAGCCTCATGATGTTGCCAATGCGACGTTTAACAACAATATTGTACCAGAAACTACATCGTCCCTTCAACTAACAGGAACTCATTGAAAAATGCACTTCATGAAGAAAAGCAGGAGGCGTTTCCGAAAGCAGGTATGACAAATTCTTGAAATATATCTGGTGACTACGTACAAAAAGACCTATTCAAAGTCAGGTAAATTGTCTATATGCAACTACCATTTCACATAGAGGGCTCAATGACGCTACAATACGGTCTGGCATAGCAACTTCCTAGCATTCGACACAGACTGCAGCCAAAGGTCTATTAGTTGGGGCTGATCTGACAGTGGATACAAAGAGTGACTGATAGGATCAGGTTCTTGTGCAGGTGAAATACAAGATGAGCTTGCAAGGGGAGGCTTCAGATACAGCGGAATTATTGGGTAAAGGCCACTTAAATGAAAGATGAGTCCCATGCGGTAAAAGTGCAAGGATACACACACATTGGCGGACATTCTGCGTCAGATGATATCATTGAGGACTTACTGTCACAACAAGCAAAATGGCAATGAGTGAAAGAACTAGTGTTGAACCTTTGCTCTTTGTGCCTAAATGCACCACTGGCCATACTCATACCAGGCATGAGCAATGCCCCAGCAAGTAAACTTCCAATTATGGAGCCTTCAACAAGTCTGCCTTTGCCCTGAGTGAGAGCAATAGCATAGATGTGAGTCGTAACATTGACAAAGGAATGGGGGGAGATGATGCTCCTCTGTGATCCTGCATTGATGTGTCATTAAGATTGACTGAATCAAGAAACTCGGCATACATGAAACAAGACTCACATGTGTCAAAGTTGAGGCATACTGCACATTTCTACCATCTCATGTTAACACTGGGGGGATGGGCCTATAAAATACAAAGATAAATATTAATTTTTTATTGATGGTTTTGAAATTTGATTCAAATTGATAATCAGAGATGAAAATCTGAGAAAAATCATCATATCCT
>JAGGAS010009580.1:0-10765 GCA_017657355.1 Termitomyces sp. K1Ac | reverse complement strand
AGCTGCACACACATCACCCGATCTCCAAGTTCACAGTCCGCAGGTGAAGTCTTGAGGAGGGAGTACTGTTTCGCGCGGGTTTTACCTAGCGTGATTGGATTGACGGCCTCTGTTCGCGTCGAAGAGTGGTGGATCAGATGAGATGGGAGGGGAGATCGAGAGCGCAGGAAAACATACCGAGATGCGAAGGATTAGGAAGAAGGGACACTTTAATCGGGTTAGAGGCACCGTAATCCAGGATTGGCGAAGCAACGAGATGGGAGAGCACGTCGCCTTCAGCACCGAGCTCTTCGGGGTATTCGGAGCCTCCTCTGATCTTGCTGAAGAGTGCGACTGGGGGGAGTTGGAGGAGTTCCGTGAGGAGGTTTAGGCGGCCTCGGTGTGGCATTCCTATCGATATAAGTCGATGAGTCGATAGATACAGGAATAGAAGAGGTGGTTTGGGCTTACCAAGGACGATATGTTGGATACCGCCATGTGAGGCGGATGAGAAGAGAGAATTGAGGGCCGGGAGCATTGATTCGCCGCCTTCTAAGCCGTACTGGGGAAGAAACTTGGTATCAGTAACACATATGTATACGAAAAGGACCTACACGTTTGAGGTTGGGAAATTTGAGCTGGAGAAAGTTGTCGAGCACTTGGCTGCGCGCCAGGAGCTCATGTATGCGTCGTTTCGCTTTGTCGCCGATAATTGTGATGGGTGTATCGTCTGAAGATGGCAACGACTCGGATTCTAGCAGATGGGAAAACCAGAGTCGTTCAGTCTTCGACGGCGAGTGCATATACTAGCGAAAAAGAGAATCAGCAAGACAAAATCGGCTTCATAGCTCGCAAACACGAACCTCATAAGCAATATTCCCCAAATAAACGGTCCTCAGATGCTTCGTAATATCAGCAAGAGTCCACCACTCCTGCGCCGAAGTATCTCGTGACGAGTCCACCGGCTTCGTCCAAAGTATACCATTCACATTGTACTTCTTTGAGTCGTCCGTGAGCCCGTAGCGCTGTGGGTTGAGCGCTGCGACTTCCTCGCGTTGAATGAAGTCCAGTGGGTCAATACGTGCTGCACGATGTCCATGCGTGCGCATAGAATCAACATAACGGAGAAGTGAAGCGTTCTGAGCGCGATTTTCTAGCTGTTCTTCGGTATCTATCTCTAGTTAAGTTCGATGGTCAACAACTACTGGTGCATGCTATGTACTCACAGTCAGGAAACTCGTATTCCCTTCGCTTTCGAAAACCAAACGATTCATCGTGGTATAAACGGGCACCTAGGGATTGTAGTGCTACAGTGCAGCGCAGTGACGACCGCGCTGCTGCCGCAGTCAATAATACCATTACTTGCTGATAACGACGGGCTCTCGAAACCCCAGCTCGCCCTCTCTACCTGTGGTGATGGAGGTAAGTAGTGAATAAAACAAGCTCAAGAATGTTGACAGCACAAACTCATCCCATTACGTTCTTTACGACGGGCGGAACTTGCAAGGGTTCGGAATCGAACTCCGGGGTGCACGGGCACCTCTTGACGCGGTCACGTGAAATTAATTATTCGACGCGTGCTGCATAAAGTTCATTGTTTAAGCGCAACTTCAACGTTCAACTTCAACTTCAAGCCCCTGAAGCAACTCTGACTTTTGGGAGATCAAGCATGTACTTATCTTATGTCAAGGACAAGTGACGAAAGTAGCTGCTTCTTGAAAACTTTCAAGTTAATAAAATATTTCGACTAATGCACCAGGCTTGGACCTGTTCACGTTCCGAAATCCACCCACCTAAGGGTTCTCTGACTTACTCTACATCGCAGGTTCTTAGCCGAGGAGGTGCCGAGGAGATCAAGATCGGTTGGCTCTTTCATTTGGGTTCGCCAGAGCAAGGTGGATCATCGGTCTGTCGACAGGAATTCAGTCGCCACTAAATAGCGACTTTGCGCGTCAATGATCCATTTACAAAGCCGTGAATTTGTTGTAAAAGCAGGTGGTCGCTGAATCTGTAAGGTGATATATTAAATTCAAAAGTCAGAATCTGATACGTTATTCTCCTCTTCGTCTCCGTCGAACCGAAGTACGATATCAAATCTATAACGCTGGCCATCCTTGTATAAGCGTGTGTAGGGAGACACTATCTGGCTAGTTTCTAATGATCCTACCGTCAGGTTGGGTTGGATGAGCAGGTTGTTTTCCTGTTGGCTGGTCGTCTGAGTCTGCTTTGCTACGCTATGTCGTACACTCCCTCTCTTATTGATACTTTCTCTGACAGTGTCGACAGTCGTCTTCCGCTTTGTTACCGGTTTTGTGATCTCAAGAGACATTTTATCATGATTTCCCCGCAAATCTACAACCCTGAGTGGGAGGTCGTTGAGATACACATGATCGGCTTTCTTGATAGAATGTTAATGTAACTGTGTTAGATAAAATGAGTAGATGCGTACTTGATGGATTGGCATTTGATAAATTGGAAAATCGGGGTGCGGATGGAACGCCTCTTTCTCTGTACATTTCAGTCCAACATCGAGACCGGTCGGATCTGTAAGGTGAATTATGCTGTAACTTTCACAATAAAAAATGTGAGACCGGGATGCATCTGGATGTGGACTCGGATTACGCACTCAGGAGTTGATCTGAACGAACAAACGATAGCGAAGGACTCGCGAAGCATGCACTGAAATCCAGCGTGGGTATGTAGCTCCATGGAAGACATTTCACCTGTAGTTGGCAGGGGAGCCGTGGTAAAGATGAAAAGGATGAGGGTGAGGAACGTACAAGACTGAGAGGGATGGGCAATGATCTAAGTCAAAGCCGTAAGAAAAGCTGCTTGCAATACGCACGCACAGAAAAAAAATATTATTATAACCTACCCATCCAAGTATGATCAGATGCTTTTCTCCCATCAATTGTATAATTAATTCCTCCTCTTCCATCGTGCAGGTGTCATTGGTGGCGGACTGTTTTGGAATAAGTAATGTTGTCACCGCGTACATGCTACCATAATCGTGACCGAAAAGAAGCCCACATGTCTGAAGGTTTATTTTTGTATTTTCTTTGGCGATGTCAATGAAATGTGGAATGCAGTCGGAAGGGAGGTGCACTTGGGTCAAACCACCTTTCAACAACCGTTAGTTGGCTGGAGTATGGGATGGATCTTCCTTGCCTTGATGGTCATGCGGCTGATATGCTACGAGTTGTGGGTATTGATTTTGTGATTTGGGAACTGGATTACTGCTGACATGAGTTAGCTCAAGGCGAGACAAGAATTGAAATACTTCTTGATGTTGGAGGTATAAGTTGGAGGGTTGTGATCTTCCACATGTTGGGTCCGAGTCTGCAGAGGATGAGCCTTGTCCCAATCTGCAATCCGCTGCAAGAGAATCGGCCTAATCTCGTCCATTCTGTCCATCATGTGTTTTCCATTCTTCTAGGTCATGAATCATACGATCATATTCGAAGAGAATCACTCACCAGATCCAGGTTGCGCTTCTGTTCCGAAGTCAGGAGATCTGTAAAGTCCTGATGCAGAGGGAGATACTCCATTACAAGTGTTGTGGCTCTGGCAAACTTGATGAACGCAATTTGGAGATCCCCATTATCATAGCCAATTTGAGCCTCCTTTCTTAGGTTCTCTGCCGTCCGCAACCAGTATCTGAGCTCTATGGAGTCGTCCCAGAGATCATCAAGCGCTATACTTGCGAAATGAGCTAAATAAGCTATGGTAGGTGGCCGCGCATCCTTATTCATGGTGAGAATGGTTCGATGGCCGTTGTGGTTGAGGGCAAGATGCCAAGTCACGAGTAGGTATCAAATATAAGCCAAGTAAGTAGGAAGAGCTAGAGATGTTGATTCTAACAAGATCGCTTTCTATGCCCTCAGAGAAATTGACTCATAACATCAGATTATCAAGATATGTCTGTCACGTTTCAAGGTGCTAACCTCGATTCACACGTATACACACACAGCGTCAGTGACGTATCGATTCACCGAAACAAGTATAGATGCTATATGAAAGCTCGTAGGGCGGGCAACATGACAGGACAGCAAACGTGATAGAACGGGAAGAAAATTTCACTGCAGAAAGTAGTAATCATAATGAAGAGCTCGTTAAAAGAAGTTGATATTAGCAACAAAGCCGCTGACAAAAAAACAAGAAAAGATGCGTGGGAGTGATAGGATAGATGACACGATAACACGGAGCGACGGGTCGTTGCAACTGAGAATAACACGAGGGCATAGATGAAGCGGAGAAATGGCTTAAGATCGAAGGTTGCCGGCGAGGGAAGAGGTAATAGCAAAGCAACAGTATGCATCAAGCAGGGGTAATCTTACACCATGGGGCCGTAGAATGATGTGCCAGGCCTGACAGTGAATGTGAAGAGATGAGCCATCATGCCGAAGAACATCATGACGAGGAGTCCCCCTGCGCACGGCCAATCATCAGTGTAACACGTTCAGAATACCGAACAAGGATAGATACGCACACTCTGACCAAGCGAAACCCTGTATTGCCACAATCCTGGAGCACTGACTAAAGAACCGCTCCTCACCCCATTTCGTGCCAGCGAACGTAGTTTGAGGATCGCTGTCGCCGCAGTTGAATGAGCGGTACGGGCAGGATTGGAAGGTAACACCTGCGCCTACACCCCAAAACACCGCGGCCACAAGTACCCAAAATGCCATCACTACAAAGTCACTCTAGTTCTTCATAATGACAAAGGAAGGAAGTAACACGTACTGCCGACGGAAGCGTAGAAATGGCCGATACACATGAGGAAGATCAAAATGATGCTAAAGAGGATGATTCCGAGGACATGCTTAAACATTATGTTCCCGTAGTGTGTAATATCGTTTCCACCGCGATGGAGCTGTTGGGAGACAAGACCAAGCTCTACGGCAGCGATGCAGAACAAAAGGATCCAGGCGGCGGAGTAGATAGCACGTCTGGGGCTACGCCAAAAATTTCGAACAGTGACGGTGGTCTCTTTCTCGACGTCCTTTTCTGTCTCCGATAATGAAAAAGTTTCGATGTCATAGAAAAGACGACACATACTAGGCATCGTAGAGTTCAAGTCCTAAGGATTGGGGTGCGAGTGAGAGATTTTTTCACAGACACGATGGTGAGAGAATTATGGATCAGTTTCATCTTTTATAGCAAAATCCGAGCCGATTGGACGGAACGAGTCGACAAAAATAGGAATAGCAAAACAGAATTTGTCATAGCACGATCGAGGTGATAATACAAAGGCTTTGCGTGGATTCTGGGTCGATCAAAAATATATCAGTGAGCATTGAGAGTGAGTCCATATGCCTAGAATCAAGTTGAAATGTTCAAGTTGAGAGCACAAAGGTTGGCGGTTGCGAAAAAACTTTGAGCGAAAATGGGCGTGGGAGTGCAAACACAGAAGCTGACGTCATCTGCGTGATGTCGAATTGCCATTCACAGCTGGCCACTTTGACACGCTGTTTACCGGCGACGAGCCATGCGGCACTCGCGCAGACACACGAATGGAGATCTCACATATACAATATAACCCAGCAGAAGTAGTTGCTGGTTTTGGTGAGGTCCGCAAGCACCGTAAGTAGTCAGATATCGATCATTAATGTTCAAAAAGTTAACTACCAACGGTGACGGATCCTTCTGGTGCCCATTTTCTATCACTGGAAACGTTCTTGGCCTTGTCAACCCAGAAGTACATGGGAAAAACACGTTGGCGAATCTCATTTGGTAGGCTTCATGTTGCCAATGTCAATTTACTATTCCTGTTCTTACTTTTCTCAGGCGGCTGGCCAGTGACTTGCTTCAGTTCCTGGACCACTCTCAGTGAGGTCGGTCCGGTCAGAACCCAGCAAAAAAAGTTCGACGTCATTCACTTTCATATTACTTATTGCCGGACCTAACCCGAAAGGCAATTGTCATGCAAGCCTCCCCACCATCGAGAGTTCATTTGTGGCCCACGGACCAAAGCCATTCAAGGATTCAATCATTCAGACAATAATACGCGTAGCTCTCGAAGTCTTAAACGTAACAGAAAGTTATCCTGCATATTTTTATATCAAATTCTTGTCGAATCCTTCGAATCACTCGATTCCAAGCGTTGTATTCATGGATCAGGCCTCAGGTTTGGCATACGGCACATATGTGGGTCTGAATGTGGAAGCTGGACTTCTCACCCTGTAAATTGTCTTGATATTTTGGGACGCCGGATGATCGTTTATATCGCTCGTGTCAACAGGGGAAACTAAGGTACATAATACTTACCCATAATACATACTCATCGCACTTCATCAAGGGGAGCCGGTGGGTGTCCATGACGGCGGTGTACAACATATGAGTTCAGTGATGCGAGAGATCCAAGAGATATCAGGAGTCACCAGTTGTACGAACTCTCTCTCAAAGAAGTAGCCATGACAGACATTGGATATCGCAAGAGCGCTACATGAAATATGTAACTAAATGAAGAACAAGACACGGCTCTCATCGTTGAAGGAGGACAAAGAATTTGAAATACCGATGGACTGAGCCCGGAAGATAAGATGTAGATAAGACTAAGTCTTGTTCTGAATATTTTCGTGGAGTTCACTTGTAAGTTGTCGTCCACTACTATAGCTACCGACAATTGGTGGCTCCGACCTCGTTGAGATCCACTGCCTCTACTTATCTCCACAATCGTCGTGGCTCGTCATCCACGACTCCAACAGCAACGTCGTCGGAATGTCAACCTACGGGTCTATCGCGTTGAGTACTTCTGCGATATGGAGAAGGTTGCATTCAGTGACCGTGTTACTTCCATGCTTGGAGGTGAGTGTTGCTGCGAAGAGTCCGTGGTGCCAATTCTCTCCGTCTGAGATGACAATGTTGTGAAAACACTTTGATCTGTCACTCCAACTTCCCCTGGCGTTTTCGCATGTCGAGATCTCAACTAGGTTATCTAACATTCTCTTCTAATATCGATTCGACCTACACTGGTAGCACTTCACTGTTTTTGTCTTCATTGTGAATTCCAAGTCGTCGGTCACCATTACTATCACTCGGCATGTGTAAAATGGATAATGGACACTTCGAAGCAGGGTGGGAATGGCCAAATATTGCATACTGATCCATTCCACTAGACATTCTTGACCTTTCGATGACCATGAAGGTCAAAATCAATCGTCATTACTTGATGGGCTCAAGTGACGGTTTTGGACCATAAAACTTCGAACTCGAAGGAAGCTGTACGTGCCGAAATACACATCTTGAAGCTACCTATACTAATAAGACCCTGACTAGGAGGCCAATAGGAAAATGATCATCAGCCTGATACGAACGTTATATAACCGAATTCTGACAAGACCATAACCGCTGCCTTATACAGCCGATCACGCTCGGCGGATTTGAAGACGCTCCACCGGACAGGGTGAACGGGCTAGATGCACAACTTGAATTAAGCCTTCAATAAAAGTCTAGTAAAGGAGGCCCACCAAACAGGTATCTATACCAAAAATATCTTTCACTTGTTGAAGGTCAAGGCTCCCATCATCTTCAAGTCTCACTTTCGCCTTTTTATCAGGCCTCTTACAGCGGTTCTGGCGAAGTTTATCCAGAGTAGAGAAATATCGAATACGGATGTATCTGATGGGATCGAATCAACGAGGTGATCAAGAATGACAAGCAACTAAGCCGTTCTTACTTTTTTCTCGGTTTGAGACGCTCCATAAGCCTGGATAATTGGCCAATACCTTCAGATTCTGAATCGGACGACTCTGAAGATTCTGATAATCCATCAAGAATATGTTCAGATCTGGATGCTGGTCTGCATTGTGATCTCTCTGTTTTGTGAGTTTTATTCGACCTTGTTGTACGCTTGGTCATTTGTTCGCTACTCGTCAGGTTCAATGTACGGGCATCAAAATCGACCATTGAGGAGATAGGATCATCTCGCCCATGCTGTGGGTTAGGCACACGTTGAGGTACTATAGTAACAAACGCAGGATGCACTCTTGCATGCCGTCTTCTCCGTTTCGCAAGGTTTGTCATTGAAACATGATGATGTCGTCTGTTTTCGGTCTTCATGATGACACAGAAGTACTCGGTCAATTAAGAATGCTGTTAAAAATGATACTTACATCTTGTCTAAAGCGATTCAACATAGGATCCCGAACAGGGTGATCACCGAGATTGGGAGGTAGCTGTGGAGCAAACAAATCAGTTAAGTCAGTGATGAGATTGCCGTCAAGAATCTTTTACTCACATCTCGCGTGAAGGGCTTGAGGGCGGGGTAATAAAAGGGATAATCCATTCTTTTAGGTATTGGATAAGAACCTTGTGAACCAGACGTGGCTTCGGGCTGTGATCTCGAAGTCTCTTCAGGTCTTGACTTTCTTGTGCGTTTCAATCGATTTTTTATCGAAGCCCAGGAGTTTGCTAGATAGCTGGGCTGAGGAAAGTGGGCCAAACAAACGCCGGTTGTTTCAACGAAAGTGCGATTTGAAATTTTGACACTTACATTTTTCATCAATTTAAATTTAGAACGATGTTTGTCTGAGGGTCGTGAATTAGACGCCTCTCCAGATCCTTGACTCGGAGGTTCCACCTCAAAGTCATCGCCGAGCGCATGAATATCCCGGTTCAACTTGGTGGCTTTGGGATTGTTCTATCAGATAAACAAATTGAGATGAGTCGTTGAAATCGCCAATGGGGGAATTTCCTGCTCACATCCTTTGACATTGAGGAGATGGATTGTTGGCTGTCGGGATAGTGGTCAATGTTCAATCAGTATGATTGAGCCGCCAGTGCGCTTAGTATATAAATACAATTCGACAACTTGAACAAGTTGTCGTTGTTAACCGTTTGCGATCAATCCAATAGTGCTTGTTATAATAAAGGAAGGAAGGGTCCTGTCGCACAAAGTCGGCACTGCTTCACCTTCAATTGCTTGACTGTTGTCTTCAAGTTCATTGTTATTCAATTGATTTTTTCGATTGATTGTTGACCGGTTGTTGACCTCGGGCTGTGCCGTGCCGAGTCTTATTTTCTAAGTTCTCTTGCTTCTAACTTCATCAGCGGAAGTTATACTACATACCCATCTTTTGGCGCTCTCAAGTACTGTTAAAAGATATTCAGTATAACTGGTGGCCCATATTACACGACTGGAAAGTCGAATTTTCGCTAAGCTTGCAGGACGTTGAGTCCAATTGTTCTTTTCCTTTGTTTTCGGGTCTTGTCTTCGTTTTGTTCTCGAGACTCGCGGCGGTATGGTGATCCAGGATGGTACGTTTATGCCTCCCAATTTGGATCTTCTTGTTGACAGAGAGTTGTAGTTCACTGAAACATTCTTCAAGACGTTGCCAACTATTGACCTGGTTCGACAATGGCAGTTGATGCAACTTGAACGTTTTTGTGTTGAGTATATATAAGTATCGTCGAAGCTTGAATACCATCTAACTTTCTTTTCTCTCTCGTATAGTACTCTACTCTTCCTTTGATAGTAATTGTGAGTTTTCATAGTGATGTCTACCTTTGGAGTCTGAATTTAGAAATAGCCATTGCTTCTAGATGACTGCACAAAGACTGAGTCTCGTTGATCGTGTCTCAAGAGTTATTTTTGCGAGAGCTAAGGTATTGTTGAACACCTTGATTCTGTTCAAAAAGGCTTTATTCAAGAAAAGTGTGTTCTCTACTTATGCGTTGACAGCTCAAATCTCATTCTTATTGCGTAGAAACCGGTTGGTTGCAATGCAAGACACTCTACGGGAACGGCTCTGACTTCTCTGAGTCATCTCCTATAAATATTACTGGTTCTTCACAACATGTCAGACTATCTCTGGGAATACCTAGTAAGGAAAGCACGGGAAATCCTTGTCTACATTTTCGCAACATAGTGGAAGAATACGTTGATATCAATCGCCCGATTAAAGTTACTGCCACGCTTGAGACAAAACAGTGTCCTCCAGAACAAGGACTTCTTCGTCTGGGAGAGTGGCTTGCATATATCGGAGAAGAAATTGATTTTGGGTTCTGGACGGAACTCGACGTCAAACTTCCGACCGATGAGCCACTTTACTTCACTGCAGATTCCGGTTCTTTACTCCCGCCAAATGCTCTAGCCAGCTTGAAGCGCCTGACGTGGAGGGCTCATCGAGAGCAGTTAATCGCTTCCTGGCTACCTTTCACTCCCTCACTCCTACTCAATCTTACAAATCTTGATATGTGCAGTGACCTTTCGCTGTTTGATTTTTCCTATATTCTTCATCACGGAAGCCAGCTGAAGAAGTTGACCGTGAGGACTCTTCGGAAGGATCTCTTGCATTCTCCTCCGGTGCTTTCCCAACTTGGATTGTATGCCCCAAATGTTACTCTATTAGAATCGTTAACCCTGAAATTCGACGACAATCTGGTTGTACCTTTTTTGGCGCACTGCAAATTCCCTTCGCTTCGTCATCTTGATCTGGACATTTGTTACCCAGTCATATCGAATTTTTTTCCTTCGCTCAAAATTTGGTCAAACCTCGAAACGGTCAATATATCAGGCAATCTTACACAAAAGCTTACGGATCGGCTTAGCTCCCAGTGCAGTCTTGCACACATCACTCCTGGACTAGCTGTCTTCCATACCGTGACTGGATGTTGAAATGTAAACTTATATACCTTGGTACATGGCAATGATTAAACCCAATCTAAACCAAATCAACCCCCAGTAACATGTAATCCAAATGACCATTGAATAGATATGAGTAAAATCCTTAAGGACCAGCAACACAATAGGCCTTCCCGACTTCAAGAATATTACAAACGCCAG
>JAGGAS010009579.1:0-10794 GCA_017657355.1 Termitomyces sp. K1Ac | reverse complement strand
AGTTTATTTGGTTCATAGTTCGGCTATCACTGTATCAGGGTTTCCAAATAGTCAAACGGAGAAACCCAGGGTTTCTCAGAGAAAGGGGGTTTCCAAATAGTTTTATCCCAACTTCTGGTTCAACTTGAGAGACACCCCCAGAAAATCTTCGAACTGACAGAGCAGATATTGCAAGCATCTCGATTTGAATCTGACGGTCATTAATTTAATCAAAGTCGACGGCACTTGCAACGGCATCGCCGGCACCAGTTTATTTGGTTCATAGTTCGGCTATCACTGTATCAGGGTTTCCAAATAGTCAAACGGAGAAACCCAGGGTTTCTCAGAGAAAGGGGGTTTCCAAATAGTTTTATCCCTTACATAGTACGTACTATAGACGACGATCTTATGAACAGTCTGTTCCGGCTCGTTATAAGTATCAATAGGAGTAACTTGGACTCAACCCGATTGAAGCCATACAAAACTGTGCTTTCTATCTCCGTCCTTACCGTCAATTTGTTAAAACTTGATAACATACTACTTTGCGATACACATGGTTCAACTCAAGTCGCTATGTGAGTAGAGAGCAATCGGTAAGTTGGAGAAATATCATATTTCCCGAGTGAGAGTCCCCGCTCAACATAACTACTTCTGCTTCGCTTCCTCCTATTATGTACCGCATCATGAATACTCCAAGTCCAGTCAGGCTCGTCTTCCAACTCCGAATCAGCACAACGGACAGCATATGCTCTCAATGTCACCCATATTACGCATCAACACTGCGACGTATAACCCAACCTGAGTTCTGCCATGCCAGGAGCCATGGTATGTGTTCATGCAGGTTTGACGAGTCATCCAATCACATCCCAGGAGATTGAGAAGGGGAGAGGCGAAAGAAGGGAAGACGTGGCAAACCAGTGTGAAAATCATAAATGAAGGTGAGTGCGGAATATCAAAGTGGGACTCGCCATCCTTGAGACTCGAGGTGGTCACTCAGGACACAGATGTGTCGAAGATACTAGTTGGTCCTGATGAGAAGGCTATGTGAGGACGCAACCAAAAAATACCGGTTTTTCTTGAGCCTGACACAGTTTTGCATCAGCAGCGATGATATCCTCAATATCCTCCATATTGGCTCTACTCTCCTCCTGTCCATTGACGTCTAAATTTTGCAATCACCGTGAGCAAAGTCAGAATCAGTCTGAACGCGGTGGTCATTGAAAATGGGCATAAGGATGCATTTCTCAATTTTTGTAGGATGTCGAGTTGTCTGGATACCGCTGGCAGGGAATTCTTACAAGGTTCTTGGACAAGTACAATGGTGTTGGTGTTGTGATAGAGGAGAACCAAGAGTCCGGGCCAGAAGGTAATTGATGATCGATGAAGTCTCTCAGGCTGTCTCTGTCTTTTACTTCATACAAGGGACCACAAGACGCAAAACTTACGCGTTGTGGCCCGCGGTTATGACAAGATCCCAGACTGCACACATATTTGTCTAGATCCTGAATCCAACCTGCATAACTGCATCATATATCAGTGCACGATGGACATACAACGATGTCATTAATCAAGAATGGGTTTTAAATACAACCAATGTCCTTTCCTCAGTGAAAGCACCCCTGAGTCGTAGATGCATATGTGCGGTGAAGGCGCAATGAGGGCATGATCAGGAGTATTATTAAAAGCGTGGTGTCTAGAGAATGGGCCTGCAGAGCTAGAGGATGAAGGACGGCGAGCTCAAGAAGGGCTGCTCAATTCTTAGTGGATTGCAATGGATCGCGTTGAAACTGGATCGCAACTGGTCCTATTCAAAGTCCGCTGTTAGCCGATTACTCCGCCAGAAACCACGACGGTCGCTTATTTGTGTCGACCAAAAAAAGAACGGACCCTCCAATACAACACACACTGAGATGGGGGGCCCTTGATCCTAAACCACCACGTGCACCACTAACACTGGCTGCAGCGCCCGTGCCTAACACGCCGGATCCGCACTTATTTATCCTCTAACCAAGGCAAGCCTAACCAGCTGATCACTACAGGCCCCCCACACATCCGCCGATACAGGCTGGAGGGACCCAAAGCAGGTCCGGATG
The DNA here is from genome assembly GCA_017657355.1 of Termitomyces sp. K1Ac. NCBI lineage: Eukaryota > Fungi > Basidiomycota > Agaricomycetes > Agaricales > Lyophyllaceae > Termitomyces > Termitomyces sp. K1Ac. The sequence continues at coordinate 8,722 of JAGGAS010009579.1, read as the reverse complement.
GCATTTTCAAGAGAATCAACGCCCAGAACCACAAAAACAAGTAGGACCTCTCTTTTCCATTCATGACAACCCACACTCACCCAAAACAACCCGGACGTCCGGACACGTCATCAACCAAATGCCACGTCACCAATGGCACATGAACATGTAAGTGAGTAGACCCGCCAACAGCACGCGCCCCCTGCGTAACCCGCCGGAACTACACAAACCGCGAGACGAACAGACTCAAGAAGAGTACTTAAAGGCACACTGGAAACAAGTATAATCTCTCTGGGACCATATGTGTAGCATACCCTATGGCAATAATAAGCGTCGCCTACATGTCCACATGATTTGAAACCAAGACAACTCCCCAAGCCTCCCCATATGCTTGGCCCCCTGGGCCCCTATAACCATTTATGCAAAACATTCGGGGAGTCTAAGCTCACCAACCGGGCCGAACCACCCCCCAACGATATAAGAGTCGACCCCCACGCCCCACCCACTAACCAACCAAAAACATGTCAGCGTGCACTACTACCTCTCAAACCCCCTCCTCCTGCCATGAGGCTGAAGGAGTGCGACTCACCTACCCATACCCCCCTGGCCTGACCCACCCGAGCATGGCCCCCGGAGGTACTGCTCCCACCCTAGGTGGAGCCGACAGAGACAAAGGGGAGACCGACCCCCCCACAGAGGTCGAGCCCAACCCCACTTTCACTGTGTATGGCAAACGCACACTGTTGCCCAGCAGCCTCTTCCACAACCTTTTCGAATGGACTGTGAGGGAACAGAACACAGAGGAGACCCCCTTAGACAAAATACGAGATCTAAAATCGGGGGACACACTTGATATCCACTGGATGCAGGACGGCGAAGAAAAATGCACACGAGTCACCGTCAGAGAGCCAGTCGACCCCGAAGGCTGCACACTGGACCTTCACTGGTTCCTCCTATGGGTAGAAAAGAAATACACAGGCGGCTTTGGCATATCGAGCACATGGGCCATCATGAGAATCCCAGCCGATTGGATCTGCAAAAACCCCGTGTTCGTACAAGCCTTCCTTGATGGACTTAGGACGAGGGTGGCAACAAGGCCATTCAAGATAGGTTTAACCGACGTTTACGAAACACCAGGATTTAGTGAGGAGGAAGTCAAAATAATCCGAAGCATTGCGTGCGAGAGGAATCTTTTCGAACGGAGGGGACGGACACTCCTCCCCTCCCCACTGAAGGTGGAAAGGAGGAAAGGATAGACCTAACCACCCAGACATCATACCATGAATACGTAGTATAGGCAGTACACCGTACACACTACAAGTAACACATATAAGCCACATATAAACTGACGACACACCCGCACCGAAAGGACACACAAACATGCAGATATTTCAAATAACACCCACAAATGCCACATATCCGGAAACCACCCTAAACCGCAGCCGGAGCGGAATATAAACAACCCAAACCCCCCCCATACCACAACCCCCATATGCCATCCCAGCCTACCCCCCGCACACCAGAGTTTCGCAAGCGTGCGCCGGAGGCTAGCCCAGAGAAGCAACCCGGAGACCGCCGAAACAACCGTAAGCGCCGACACACCTCCACCCCTACCGATACCACCCCCAGTACAACCAATAAACCAACCTCCTCAGATATGGAACTCGAGGAATCGGACGAAGATCGGAGCATGATCCTCCCAATTCCAGCCCCAGACTTGAGCAGGCTCAGCATCACCACCAACAAGCAATGGGACAAGCTCATGGCAGACGAAACCACCGAACCCAAGTCCCCAACCCCAGGTACACAGGTAGAGCGAGACCTCCCCCCCCACATGCGCGATTCCTCCAGTACAGTGACGTCCCCTGCCCCATCCTACGAAACAATCAGCTCTGTAAAACTGCCGAAGGGACTAGTACGCACCCCCGTCCCGGTCGGCGGTTTCCCAACCATTCACCTATCCACGCCACCCTGGTTCAACCTCCTTGAGAAGCAGCGCAAAACTCTAGAGGAATACGCCGGCCCCAAGCTATGGATCCGGGACTGGCAGGCCAGCAAAGAAGCCAACCTATTGTCAGCACAGGAAAACCTCAGCGCGCTTGTCCACGCAATGACAGGAGAAAAGGCGAGGCTATCGTGCCCCCAGCAGAAACAGGAGATTGCGCAAAAGAGAAGAGCCGAGTGACAGAAGCCCCCCTACCACTTCCTCATTTCGGGCATCTCTGAAAGAGCCGTGTCGATCCTCACGAACAACCCCATCATATCCACGCCAAACGCAACCGCATTTATACTCCCATACAACCCCCCACCCCCCAAGTTTCTATGCACGATCAAGGGTTTCACCCTCAGCATTAAAGACACAGAAGCAGTCGCCGACTCGGAGGAGATTGCAATGCAAACCGTAAGGGAATCGCTAGCTGAGGAAGAGGACTTTGTAAACCTCCTGCGGAGCAAAATTACCGTCGATGAAAATGTCTCGCGCCATGACATCTCACTGGCCACCAACATTATTGAACAACTGGAGGTCCGACTTGCTAAGGGGCAGCAACAGATCGACCGTAGCGCAAAGTTCGGCACGAAAAAAACCCGCTGGAACGTATATTTCGGCTCCACCCCACCCCTAACATGGCTAAACTACTTCGTCATTCTACAAGGCATCCAAGACATCACTTTCGTAAACATGGATTTTGGGAGCGCTACCCCCATCAGCGAAGAAGAACGCCTACACTGTTTTGACTGCAAGGGATCAGATCACAACCCCCCGAACTGCGGCTACCTCAAGATCGAAGGGTGGTACGGGAACACTGAGGCGGAGGAAACCATAGAAGAAACTGCCAAATTTACCACATCCAGCAAAAACTTGAAACAGGGTGGACAAGACTATGACCGTGGATATAATAGAGGCGGTTACAGAAATCACCGTGGCAGAGAACAGAACGACAGAAGGAACAGGGGCAGAGACCAGTACAACAGATACTCGCGTCGCAGCCGCAACTAAATATGCTAGCCATTACCTCACAGCGCCTAATACATAGCGTAATCTAGACGTTCATCATACCTACTACTGAAATAAACTTACAAGTTTGGCACAAGTACAAAACGAGATAGGGCAAACCATAAACCAGGTCTGATGCTGAGATGAATTTACTGAGCCCACGGGTGACAGGTAATCCCAGCGGGACCACCTCCTCTGACTGAGGCTAAACTCAGACGGCATCGTATTTACGAGGGGTTGTGCCGTGCAGCGCTCCTGCTTAAACTTGAGAATATATGAAAATATATTTGAAAGTACTACCCCACAAACACTACCTGCAAACACGAGAAATAACATACAAACACGGATGACAATGAACGGCAATGGTTACAGCTCCTCCCGGGCAGGAGAGGAAGGCGATTCAGCCATCGGTCGCCCCCCTGATGACGGCCTGAGAGGGATCGGAGATGGGCCCCCCCAACAGGATCCGCCCCCCATAAATGGGAACGCATCGCGAAGAGATGAGACCAGCCCTCCCCCATCCCCGGGAGACTGGATGAGACAAATACATGAGACGCCTGGAACACCAGAACCACCCCCGATCCCAGAACTTACACCTTCCCAACCCACGAACGAGTACGCATCACCCCCACAGACCCAGTACCCATCGCGTAACAAGGGGAGGGCAAAAAGAGGAGCCCTGAGGATAGCCTCCCTAGACATGAAAGGCGGAGGTTCCACAGCAACACGAGCTAAGTGGATGGAAATAAGATAACTTATGAGAGAAGAGAAAATAGATATCCTTGCCCTGCCCACCTAAACGAGGAAACTAGGGAGGAATTGAACGAACTCTTCCAAAAGAGCCTGCACATCATGTCAAGCCTGGACACAAACAACCCAAACGCAAAAGGGGTCGCGTTTGTACTAAACAAGAGCACAACAAAATGGAGAGAAGGAAGCCACAGAGAAGTCGTCCCTGGGAGAGCCATCATGCTGGAGATCCCATGGTTCAGCGACCAGACTTTCAGATGCATAAACGTCTACGCACCGAATGGCCCCAAAGAAAACGAAACTTTCTGGAAAGCAATCGGACAGAAATGGCAAAACCGACATTGGCCAAAGCCGAACGCCATGCTGGGAGACATGAACACAGTAGAAGACGCAGCGGACCGCGTCCCATCCCACCACAACACGCCAGCGACGGTGGAAGCGCTTCAAGACCTAAAAGCGAGATTCGGCTCTGCTGATGGATGGCGACAAGAGAACCCCACCACCCTAGATTACTCCTTCTACATGTCGGGGAGACCTATCCAGTCCAGAATAGACCGCATATACATAGAAGAGCCCCTCATCAACTACAGCTGGGACTGGAGGATAGAACGCACCGGGATAAACACTGATCACCTGCTGGTCTCGGCAGTCATCCTAAACCCGAGGCAGCCTTTCACGGGCAATGGCAGGTACGCCATGCCAACACACCTGCTACAGGAACCGGACCTCCTGAGAACTCTGGAGAAGATCGGATTAGCCCACCAAGAAAACCTGGAGAAAACCCGAGAGATGAGAACAACCACCTACAACCCCCAAACGCTACACAAAGACTTTAAGCGAAAGATCATAGAGGAGGTTAGGAACTTCTCAAAGAAAAACAAACCAAAAGTCCTAAAGGAACTGCATGCCCTGAAAACAGACAAGCAGAAAGTAATGAACAATTCCCAACTAGACGAGGCCCAAAGGGGCCTCAAAGCAGCTTTTCTGGATGACCAAATAAAAAAGCTGGAGTCAAGAAGATTCGCCCGCGCCAAAGACACGGTAGCGACAAGCTCCTTCCTCCACGAGGAAACTATCTCAAAACAATGGATACGCCTAAACAAAGAAGCAAAACCAAGAGATACGATTGCCGCACTGAAGGACCCAACCCCAAACCGAACGAGACTAGAGCAGAAGTCCTCCAAGATGGCTGAAATAGCCAAACAGCACCACGAGAACCTGCAAACTATGGACGCACCAAGAGAGGCAGCCACACACGAGAACGAGATAAACAAAGCCCTCGCCTCAATTGATAAAAGAATCACCAGGCCACAAGCTGACGAGATAGCACAAAGAATATCGGAAATGGAGGTACACTTCGCAATCGCAGAGCTCAAAAACGGAAAAGCCGCCAGCCTGGATGGCATAATACACGAACTCTGGAAAGAACTAGCAAACATGCACAACATCGCATGCAAGGAAGATAGGCCAAGCTTCGATATAGTGAGAGCCCTGACAGCGGTTTTTAACGACATACATACATATGGCATCGTCGCGGACACAGACTTCGCCGAAGGCTGGCTGTGCCCCATATACAAGAAAGGCGACTGCACAGAAATAGGAAACTACAGACCAATCACGGTACTCAACACCGACTACAAGATTTTCACCAAAGTCCTATCGATCAGAATGAACAAAATCGCACCTTCCATAATCCACCCCAACCAAGCAGGCTTTATGCCAGGCAGAAGAATTGAAGACCAGACAGAATTGGCACACCTAATGACCGAATGGTGCGAAACGACAGAAGAAAACAGAGCAATAATCTGCCTCGATCAAGAAAAGGCATACGATAAAATACTACATACCTTCCTATGGGCGTCTCTCGAAAGATTCGGTTTCCCGGCAGCCTTCATAAACATTGTGAAAGCACTATATGCCGACGCAAAAACTGTAGTATTCATAAACGGAGAACGAAGCACTTTCTTCCTAGTAATACGAGGTGTGAGGCAAGGAGACCCCCTCTCGTGCCTACTTTTCAACATAGCAATAGAATCACTGGCGCAGATGCTCAGGACCTCCCACCTAAAAGGCTTCAAAATAGATAAAAAGACTGACCGCCTGATTGCCACCCTGTTTGCCAACGACACCACCACCTACCTAGCGGAGAACGACAACTTCAAGGACCTGCAAAATATCCTGAACAAATGGTGCAGAGCATCGGGAGCGAAATTTAACCTACCCAAAATGGTGGTAATCCCTCTAAGCTCAGAAGAATACAGAATGAGCCTAATTGCCACCCAAAAGATGAACCCAGAAAGCCCGATAATCCCAGAAAACATTAAAATAGCCAGAGAGGGGGAGGCGATGAGGATACTCGGCGCTTTTGTAGGGAACAAAACGGACAACATAAGTATATGGTCTCCCACAATAGAGGCAGTTGCGCGCGACCTTGAGAGATGGGCGAAAGGAAAGCCAACGATGGAAGGGAAGCGCCTTATAGTAGGAATGATAGTCGGAGGACGCACCCAATATCGAACGTGTGTCCAAGGGATGCCACCACTAGTCGAGACAAGGTTACAAAACATGATACGAAACTTCTTATGGGGAGAAAGCACTCGCCCCCAGATTGGCCTGGACACTCTGCACCTACCCCATGAAAGAGGGGGGAAAAAGCTGCTCAACCTAAAAATTAGAAACGACGCCATAGAGGTGATGAAGGTAAAACGCTACCTCAAGCTCGACAAAGACAGACCTGTATGGGCCACCCTCGCCGACAAACTACTGAGCTTAAACATCGCAAGGGGGGGGAAGAACATAGACAACCTCACTTTCAATAACCCCTTCCTACAAACATTGGAAATAAATGCCACACCGCGAGAAGAAGGACTCCTGCCGACGCTGCGAAGGATGATCAAGGCAGCGAGAAAATACAACGTAGCTTTTACCCCCCTAATCCTGGAGAAGAAGCTGAAAAATGAATTACCCATCTGGCACCACCTGGGACTTGCGAAAGTGAAATACCTGAGATACAACTCCCCAGAAGGCAGATGCCTAAGGGAAGTACATCAAGTCATAACAGTAGGGGACACAATGACCCTCGCAGACTAGACAAACATAATGACAAATCCGCGCCATAACCCGAGACGAAACTGCGCATGCGACCCCTGCAAGGCCTCCAGACGAAAGGGATGCGAAAACCCACACGCATGCGGCAAGTACTCTCGGAACTTGATCGGAAAGCTGAAAGCAAAGTGGCACCCAAACTCAGAAACACAACCGCGAAGCATAACGGAGGAAGAGAAGAGACTTGCCAGCGGAGACAACCAAATCATCTTCAACCCAGACCTCGAAACAAGAGAGGCCCTAAAAGACGGTTTCCGTATTTTCGTGAGCGACAGGGGCCAGGAAGACACCCAGGAAATTGACTACTCAAGACCATATTTAGCCCTACCAAGTGCGGTGATGGTGTACACCGACGGATCATGTATAAAGAACGGAAGCGTCGAGGCACGCGCAGGAGCCAGAATCTGGTTTGGGCAAAACGACGCACAGAACAGGGCCATAAGACCGCCCGAAAACGTTACGCAATCAAACAACGCCGGCGAGGCTGTAGCGATGTTAGTGGCATCCCAACCGGTGCCCCCAGAAGTCTCCCTCCACATTAGGAGCGATTCGCAGCTGATCATAGACAGCCTCACGCGACACCTAAAGGAGAACAAAGATGATGGATGGATAGGGAAGGCAAACAAAGACATTATGAGGGCCCTGGCCCATATGAGAGCGCGGAAAGGTATCACAATCCTCAAAAAAGTGAAAGGACACTCCGGAGTGGAAGGAAACAAGGAGGCCGACAAGCTCGCCGACGAAGGAGCTAAAAAGACGACCCCGGACGCAATAGACCTAACAGTTCCCCCAGGCTACGAAATCCAGGGAGCAAAGCTCGCCACCATATCACAGGCAACAGTCTACAGGGGCATCATAGAAAAGACGCCTACACCAACACGCAGAGGAACAACATCCCACCTCGACATGACTAGATGGGCCGTAAATGACCATAACGACGAGGCCCGACAGATGACCGTATCTGGCTCTCACTGAAGGACAGGTCAATATCAAAAAAGGCGCGGGCCTTCATGTGGAGATTAATGCATAATGCATACAAAGTCGGCAGGTACTGGGAGAACGTACCTAACTACGAACAGAGAGCAATATGTAGTGCCTGTCACACTACTGAATCCCCAGAACACATCTTCACTGAATGCTCCGCATCGGGCCAAGACGCCATATGGGAGGTGGCCGTGCAGCTCCACGAAGTAAGAGGTATCCACCTCACTAAACCGACGTTCGGCGAACAGCTGGGATGTGCCCTGATAACAAAAACAGACCACACAAATAAAGACAAAAAAGCTGCAAGACGCTTCTCAACCATAGTTATATCAGAAGCGATGTACACAATCTGGAAGGTACGCTGCGACTGGAAAATATCACGGGGAGCGGACCCAGACCGTATCCCACAGGAAAACGAGATTAGAAATAGGCTGAAAGTGGACATAGCAAAAAGAATAAAAATAGACTGCCTAGCAACCGACAGAACGCGCTTCGGTGGGAGAGTGCTGAGCGATAAGCTAGTCGCGAGAACATGGAAAAACCTCCTACCAAAGGGATCAGATCCCCGCAAGTCCTGGAGAAAAGCGACCAAGGTTTTAGTGGGTATAGGATAGACAACCCTGATAGGGCAACCGAGTCCCACACTGCGTGCGTAAGAGCATTTCCCCCGGGGTGGCTCCAGACTGAAGAGAGGATCTATATAAGTTATTGCGATAAAACTCGCATATCCCAGGACGTAAAGATTGACCATTGTGAATTGTTTACTATCCTACCGTGATACCACCAAAAAAAAAAAAAAAAAAAAAAAAAAAAAAAACACACACTGAAAAACGGGGGACCTACATCATAATGCACGATTTTGAGAAACTAATGAAAAGGGAAAGAAGGGTGACTTTTTATGTCTAATTC
>JAGGAS010009577.1:0-10879 GCA_017657355.1 Termitomyces sp. K1Ac | reverse complement strand
TCACTGAGTCTCAGTTTCCCTGTCTCTTGTTCATTCGCCCGCACGAGCATTGTAAACGCATCCGCGCGTTCCTCTGCCAATTCACTCCCAGTCCGTACTTCTTCAGTCCGGACTGCAATTTCATGTTCCATGAATGCCGAGAATGCCGAGAATGCTCGACGAACTTGAGCAAAACTAAGGTGAAATGATCAATCAGCACAAGAAATCTCTTGTTTATGGTTGGAAACATCAACAAACCCAGGAACAGGGAGATACTGCACCCATTTGGGCATTATCATGCCAATAACAAATGAATCTGCAAGCAGTCGGAGAGCTTCTTGGACAGACATTTTGCCGTCTGGGCCGGTGGGCGGAGCAGTCCAGTCAAAAGAGAACCCAAATCCACACCTTGCGATCACAAGAAGAGCCATCTGTAATTCAATCAAGGAGAACAAGTGTCAGGGGAAGGAAAGAATAACCGTATATCTTACTTTGCGATGGATGAACAGAGAAACGAACCTTGGTAGAAAGAATTTGAACAGAGGGGACGTCAACCACATCGTTCTTCGCCCATCCCCCAGCCGTCTCCATTTGACGATAAATGCTCAAGGTCTCGGCCCATACCGTCTGGTATCTGCAAAGAATTGAGAGTAACGTAAATCGCAACTGATCAAAACCCACAATGTGTTGTTGAATGCGGGGCCGACGACCCGTCTATGCTTTCGCCATACTTCACCGTCTTGAGAAGCCACCAGATTTGGGCCCCAACCTCTGTCAACATAAGTATCAGAAAAGAGGGTTTCTCGTCGTTACATGGAAGGCAAACAGGACTCCAATCAACCCGAACATCTCTAAGAACCTCTTCATGATCGAATTGATATCCACAGGCTCATAATACAGACAGAAGACACTAGAACTTGAAGTACTCACACAAGGGACTTTAACGATGTTTCTGGTTTCCGCCAGCTTGTCCTCTGATCACCTGTAAGAATTTGCCTCATAACGTCGAGATTTGAAGTGTATATTGCTGGTGGACCAACGAGAAACGGCACCAGGGAGAAGTTTTCTCCAGCCTTATACACTAAAGCCTCTAAGTGACCTTGATTCTAAATCGACAATGATCGACTTACAGCTCTTACGCCAGTTCCAGCCACAGTAGAGACCGGGATTCCACCATGTAGTGGGGAGGAGGGCCCCAGGAGGCATTATCGAGGCAAAAGGGACGCGAAAGCCATGCAAGTAACTCACGGACTGGCCGGGGGAAAAGATTGTCAGTAACAACTTTATAAGCTCAAGTTGTATTTGCATTCACACGTAGACCTCTGATCAACTTGATAACCCGCGAAGCAGCGACGACAGCCAATAGAGCCGAAATGAGATTGGCTGAGTAGAGGGCATATAGCAAGCTCAACAAGTTCGTGAACATTGTGGTGGGCGTGAGAGCACCGTCACACTCGGATTTGGGACCATCATTTCCTCTTTTTTATAGATTTCGACAACTGGCAGCTGACTCGAACGAAGTTTGACAACATTACATATTATGTACGTTCAATACATCGGACGTGATCGAGATGGCTTGACGTTTCCGGGCCACTGGTGCACCAGAACAGTTGACACAAATTTTCACATTGCACTACATACTTATGTACTTCAGTACATACACTCGTGAGCGAGTGAGCGAGTATATTATGCTGACTGGTATCGTGGTCCAAGCACAGAACAGCCAGTTTACAAGACACTCAGGGCCTCCACGGTTGGACTACGGTCAAGAAATCCTATTTCCGCATCCGGCGCCGGTTCTCTCACAGCTTCTCACTGATGCACCCCTTATCCAGGCCCAAGACTGATGTCTTTCATTGATTATTGTTGTTATACCACCGCGAAGAGCCTGAATCCATCTGGACTGTCAAAATACCAGGGATCGTTTTCTATGAAAATGTCAACGTAAGGCTATGTATGTAGATGCCACAAACTCACGAATGCCAACCAAATGGAACACCACCTGAAGAAACAGACATTATGCTCCTGGAAGGTTAAGTCAGGCAACAACTTACTGTCAGGCACAGCCTGTTGTTGAATGAGGGGCTGACGACCTGTCCATGTTTTCGCCCATACATACTACAGTCTACAAGCCACCAGATTTAAACCCGGGAAGAGAGAATTTTCTAGCCGCACAAGAAAGGCATTGGGACCGAGGCCATCTATATGCTATGAAAACAATTCACTCCATAAACAAATCATTAGGATTGATATCCATGCAATTCATGACACGCAGGCCCAAGAACTTTAGATGCACTCACACAAGGGACTTTGTCATCATTTCTGTCTTCTCCCAGCTCGCCCTTTGATCACATGCAAGAATTTGCCTGGTAACATCGAGATTTGAAGTGTATGTATATTGCTGGTGGACCGACAAGAAAGGCACACAAAAGCATTCGCCGCTGGTCTTATACATTAAAGTTGATAAAGCCCTCAAGTAATCTTTGACTTTGGTTCAGTGATCTTGCGCTATTTCCAACCACGGTGGATACCGGGATTCCACCATGTAGTGGGGAGGATGACCCCAGGAGACGTCATTAAGGGAAAGGGACGTGAAAACCATACAGGTAGATCACAGACTGACCCGAGGTTTATAAGTAACGATGTAGACCTCAGGTATTCATGTAGACCTCCGAGTAGCTTGTAATCCGCAAAGCAACGACGATAGCCAATAGAGTCAAAATGAATCCATGAGTAGAGGGGATATAGCAATCTAGGTTCGTGAACATTGTGGTGGGTGTGAGAGCACCATCACGGTATCGGGATCAACGTTGAGTTGGTGCAGGCTGAGGTTGGTGCTGAGCGGTGCCATGTCGGGCCGTGATCACAGCAATTCTGTTTGTTTCTCCGATGACTCTTTAGACTCACGTTGCTTCCGGTTTGCATCAGCCTCTGAATCGCACGCCGACACCTGTCAGTATGTGTTCTATCAGGGTACAGAAGCCTTTGCAGAATAAACTCGAATCCAGAAGATACATGGGTGAATGATATAGTCCAGAAAATCGAGCCTTATACGAAATCCCAACGCGTCCAGGCAGGTATTATACGAAATCCCGACGCGTCCAGAGAGGTTTCGACGCCCTGTCGGGTTGCCTGTGTAGAGGATGTCAACCTATCAGTTCTTTCAATGATACGACGGTCCTGAGTCCTGACAATCTAGTCAGACTCACGTACGAAATCATACCATATCATACTTCGAAACGAAACACGGAAGCTACTTCGATAGTAACATTCCACCTCCGCAATCAGACAAGTTAGAATCGACACACCGCACCAGATTTCATCGCCGAGGTAAATTTGACAAGTCCTTAAGTAGCTGCAAGCATTGACGAGTACACCCGCAGGCAGAACAATAATTTGGATCAGAGGTACTCCGAAACTGAGTAACAAGGTATGCGTTTTCAATTCATACCTGTTGCGCGAACCTACTTACAACGTCCTAAAGCACTTATCAGGGCTTCCCAGTTCCAGATAACGCAACCGGTTTCTTGAGGTGCAACTATGTATCATACCCATCTTAATGACACGAGGAACAAAGCCTAACAGGCGGCATGTATGTACACTTCAATTCTTCTTGCCTCATTCAGCCATAAAGTTACGAGGGATAGCCTGGTCATAATTCACAGAGCGGCACTTTCACCTGACATTTATCGCATCACACAGGCATAACAACGTGCGGGAAGCGGCTGCAAAAGTTGTCTACAAAGCACAGAATGCGGATCGCGAGCGATAGGCTTGTATCGGCTGATCTAGGCTGACCTGTTGCGATCCTCATCGGAATCGGGGGATGGATACGCTGCTGTTTGAGCGAAAAATCGAGATAATGATGACAAGAGTGGAGCGATACTGGGAACCCGAAGACTTGAAGTACAGCTGACTGAGTGGGGCCCGAAAAGATTCGTTCGGTGACTTGGTTGATTTCTGTTTGCCTGTGTTCCAACGATATAGTGAAGATATGACTCGCAGGCTTCAGCCCTCATCAGGGATATCTGAGACATATTTGTCGGGAAGGTCGAATTCCGGTGGACAGAGCAACATACGATCGTTGTCGGCACGGTACTCCGCTCTGTCTTGATTCGACACTCAGCCGCTCAGCACTCGCATCTTTTCGAGAGGGCAGATATGGTCCACAAGACCTGAACTTGGGAACCTGTAGGACAAGCCGTGAGAATTACGGGCCGAGTTGCACGGGTACCGTGATCTCAAAGGGTGACATTCCATCGGCCTAGATCCCGCGGCCAAACGGCTGCATTTGGTAGAGGGACCCAGCTGGCACCACCTAAAGATCCTTATCAAAGGATGTGGTGGTCAAGGCCCAACTGCAACATGCTCGTGGAAACTGCAATATCAAAATATCCACTGATTGGAGTCCCTGCCTTTGTTTGCTTCATTCTTCTCCAAGAGGATCTCTTCATCTCTATTACCAAGATCATGGAAATATAGACAAGCAGCATAAATAGCTCGTATGACAGGTACAATCCAATGCATGGGAATTCGAAACGCCCAGCTTTCTGATCTTGCTGATTTACGGGAGGCCCACCATAACTTACCGATGGTCCAGACGATCGCGATCGAGTCTGGAAGGTTGGCGGAGGATGCCGAAACAGCTTGGAATTGTCTCTCCGAGTGTCCACAGTGCGTAGCGTCATTTGCGAGGGGGTCTAAGACACACCTATATAAGAGTTGGCCAAATGAATCCATCTTTCCCGTCTCCCCATGTCTCCTTCCATCCCCAAGACCCAGACTGCCGCCATCGTTGCCAGCAGCGGTGCGCCCATTCAGATCAAACACGACCACCCGGTTAAGTCCCAGGCTGAGCTTGCGCCGGGCGAGTGCCTTGTCAAACTCGACTGCACTGGAGTATGCCACACAGACCTCCATGCTGCGCTGGGTGATTGGCCTGTCCCACCAAAGAGCCCTCTTATTGGCGGCCATGAGGGTGTTGGTGTGATTGTCGCTATCGGCAACCACACCACAGGCAGCCCTGTCAAGGTCGGAGATCGCGTCGGCATCAAGTGGCTAGCTGACTCGTGTCTCAACTGCGAACAATGTCGCAAAGGCCTTGAACAAAGTATGTTTTTCAATTTATTCCCCGTTCCTGCTTCTGAATATTTCATTTTATCAGATTGCTCTGAGGCGAAGCTCAGTGGTTATACAGTTGATGGTACATTCTCGCAATATGTCGTACGTAAAAAAAATGAATTTTCGTGATGATGCAGCTAAATAGGTCTAGGTTTCGTTTGTACGCCACGTTACGCCGATACCGGAGAATCTGGATAGCCAAGCTGCGGCATCTATACTCTGTGCTGTTCGTCTGCAAGTATCCTCTGTGGAAGCATGCTCATTTCTCAACGCAGGGTGTAACGGTCTACCGCGCGTTGAAGTACAGCCAGACCACAGCAGGTGATTGGGTTGTCCTACCCGGTGCTGGTGGAGGTCTCGGCCATCTCGGTACGTTTACCTGTCTCCTATACGCGTTGGGTGCCATTGATGGCTTTGTTCAGCCGTTCAATACGCGAAAAACATGGGTCTTAAAGTTATCGCGATTGGTACGCTCCCTTCATGTGGTTATGGTCACCCGATCCTCACCCTTTTATAGATAGTGGAGCGGAGAAGAAGAAACTCTGTAAAGATCTCGGAGCGGATGTTTGGATTGACTTCAAGGAGTCGAAAAATATTGTTGAAGACGTCAAAAAGGCGACCGGCGGTGACGGAGCTCATTCCGCTGTCGTCACCACTGCTTCGGTTTGTTTCTTCATCTTGTATCCTCTGTATTCTCATGTATCGTCACTGGTAGTCCTCTGGCTACTCTCAGGCTGTCGACTACCTACGATGCGGTGGTACTCTCATGGCCGTTGGGCTCCCAGGCAAAGCCAATCTCGAAGCATCCATCTTCTTCACCGTCTTTAAGGTGCGCTCAGAAACCCCCATCTTTTTCCTCTGTAATTTATGCTTTCGATAGAGCATCAACATCCTTGGCTCGTATGTCGGAAACCGTCAAGACGCGATGGAGGCTGTCGAAATTGCATCTCGCGGTGCTGTTAAATGCCATTATCAGTTGAGGAAGATTGATGATCTTCAGAGGTCGGTGTTTCATAGTTGCTCGCCTTGAGGTCATTGCTAATTTGTAATGTTGATTTAGGACATACGAAGATATGACGAAGGGTGCGATTGGTGGACGTGTCGTCCTCGCATTCGACTAGACGATAACAGGGCATACTGATGATAGAATGACTACGGGGAGACGATTATTCTGAATTCACTGACTAATGTATATGTAATATATCTACGAATGTATAGTAAATCTAGAGGTTATTTGTCCTACCTTACTTCAATGCGATTTACACACCGTTTCTTCCTTCACCTCGAAGTCCACGAACCTCATGCGATTTACATACTTGGTTTGAACTGCAATAGTTTATATCGTCTTTGTTTATGCGTCGTCTCGAGATTCCGAGGTAGAATCGCATCTAGAGTTTTCCTTCCCTTCGTAAACGACGTCCATGATAAGAGCACCAACAGCTAGCTTTGGTACCACGACCTCCACGCGTGGTACGTAGGATACTTGAGATAGGATTCTTCCCTTGCTTACTATCATTACCAAAGTCCCAAAGGACTAAGGACTGGTTCTGCGACCGGCCATGAACACAAAGACTGTACGCATCCATTGTCCTGATTCAAATTGTTGTCCTACGCGAGGATCAAGAACGCATTCACCACTGAATCAATCCGAGCGAGTGCAGTAGACAAGCTCTAGGTGGATAGAAAATGAGCAAGGTAGCCATCCGAGTCGTTCCTTTGCTAATGCCATCTGATTTTAAAGCCTGAGATACAAGAGAGCCAAGTGCACGCTTCGAGTTATTGGAATGATCAGCCATTGTAAATTGTTTGATGCTTGAGATAGGATGCTCGACACGGTTTTGAGATGATAATATCACTGAGAATACTCCTGGTTGATAGAGTGCAATCAAAAACCTAAACTCTCTGATCCGTGAATTGAGTCTTGATAGTAGAAATCGGTCGTCACAGGGAGATCGACTGAGATCAGCACCAGTTGTCAATCATGCGGTCGAATGGCACTGTGCATTCGATTCCAGCGTCAACCATGGAGAAAGCTACCTACAGTCAGTCGGAGTCGTCATTTTAGTCATAATCACCTCCTAGGTATTGTTGAGTTTTCAGATGGACGAGAAATGGTGAGAGAACGTACCCCCTCCATCGTCACCGCCTCCTCCGCCTCCTAGATCATCCATGTCATCGCCTTCGCCATTGTCAAAGTAGTTCTCGGCGTAATCGTTATCGTACTCCTCGTCCACGTCGTAGTCCTCCTCGGCGGCGTTGGATCCTGCGTCTGAGCGATCGTCGCCTGATTTTTCCTATTGCAAGATTACAATGAGAGGATGTTAACCTGGTTTTGGGGAACGGACCTCTTCGTCATCGTCACCTAACTCGTCAAGGTTCATGCGTGGTTTTCCAGTGCCTTGGGTCTCAGGGACTGTTTATCATTCGTTCAATATTGAGCCCCTCGAATAACACAGAAGAAATCGCACCTTTCCGTTTCTTCTTTGGATTGAAATAACTATCGAAGATGCCTGGAGGGAAAAATGCCTCGTTGAGATCCTTCCGTTTTAGTGTTGGTTGTGCAGTCACAGATGGACGATATTTATCAGAATAACGTGGAAGTTCTAACGCATGCGGTTAAAAGGAAGACGATGCATACTATCGTGATAACTTGCCAGTTGACTTGGTTTTTTCAACGACATAGTACGCTGACTGTCTAAGACGGTTCGCGAAACCGATTTGAATATCGGCGATACGTGACTCTCTTTCAGAAATCTCAGTAAACACAGGTAGTTCTCTTGTCTACGGGTTCCATTGATCAATAAGATGTCAAGATTTTTGATTGCTGTGTCGCGCACTGGATACATTGCCGTCGCCTCTCTTGAGAGGTTCTGAATATCAGCAAAGCTCAGACCCATCGGCGGGAGCGCCGATGCACCACCAAAGCCTCCCCTGCCTCCTCTGCCTCCCCCACGACCGCCGCGACCGCCACCACGAGACATTAGGCGCTGAGAAGTGATATAGACACGAGGCCGCACGAGGACGAGTCAGTTGCCAGGGACCGAGAGCGGACGGAGAAAATTGAAGGTCCGACCGTTGATCATTTTGTTTCACAGTTTGTGCTGTGCAGCCCCATCTCTTCCCCGCCCACCACCGTCACCAGCCACTTTCAGCTTTTCCTCTTTGTTTTCACGACATACACTTTTTCAACAACATGGACAGGGCTCTCGACGAAGTATGTTCCCGAATTCCTCTTCTTCCCTTTGGTGGCGCATAACCCGTTATTCCACGAAGATCATCGCTGCCAAGCCTCGCAACACCCGTCGTGGTTCTTCCAGGCGCAGCACAGCTCGTGCTCAGGTTCTCGGTAGCACCGGACCCAGTCCTCGTGTCCGCGCCAACGCGGCAGTCAACGCAGCCGCTACTAAAGCCACTGCCCGGACTTCTCCCACCGAAAAAATCATTGTTTCCAATCTCCCTATTGACGTGAACGAAGCTCAGATCAAGGTTTGTGGTCAATTTCATATACAGTAGCCCATGGTCTCATCTCATGTTTTACTTTTGTTTTAGGAGCTGTTTGCTTCGACCGTTGGCCCACTAAAAGAGGTTACTCTTCATTACGATCAAAACGGTCGCTCGAAGGGTGTCGCCTCTGTCCATTTCCAACACAAAGGAGATGGTACCAAGGCCTTCCAGCAATACAACAACCGACTTATCGATGGCAGTTAGTATCGCCTCTCCTCTTCCCCTCTTTGCGTCTCGTCCCCTTTCGTTAGCATGGTTGATATGCTCTGCAACCTGCACTTTGAGAAACCTTTGAAAGTTTCCAGGGAACCGTTGGCTTCTGTCTCTGCCCGAGCTTACCGACTGCTCCGACGACGGTTCCGTCCGCATGTGCCCGTGCTATCCTGGGACGACCGATGCCCAGGATTGTCCCCTATTCACAAGAGCACATGTGCGCGGCTGCTTGTCCAAGGTCTGATCAGCCTTTTGTGGACCAAGCAGTCTAGCAGTCCAATATGGGGCTTGTATCAAGATGTTGTGTCCCAAATACGGAGCGGATGGGCCCCTCACCGCGAGGATGTAATTGATGGTGTGGTTAAAGCACAAAGCCGCTCTTGAATGGTGAATAGTGGTGTGGAGGTTTGTTGGCGCGCGCCGATCGATCAAGTTTTGACCTGAAGAGGAAAATAACGATGGCAGAGACGAAGTTTCCGGTATCCTTTGGGTAACTGATTAGGACCTTCTCGTGCATTCGTGCCTTTTTTCCGCTATTATTTTCTCGCTTGTTCGCCTGAAACAGCCAACTAATCAATGCTCCGCTTTGCTTCTTTCCCCGCCATGTACTATCCGCAACCATCTGTCGTATCACAGAGAAACCCATGAAGATCGAAATTGTCGTCGCACCTACCCCAGTCTCCTTGGCACAACGCGTCTCACCTGCTGATGGCGCTCCAGCAACTAACGGCGTGGCCAGGTCAGTCACGTACGGCTGACCTTGACATGTTTCTGACTCTTTGATTCATGAAGGACCGGTGGTCGAGGAAGGCGTGGTCGTGCAGGCAGGAGCCGTAAGGAGCGGCCCCAGAAGTCTGCGGCTGACCTTGATGCTGAAATGGAGGTCAGTGGTGAATTTTACTCTCTCCTTTCTTTCTTCAACGATGTTGCTTTAGGATTATACTGCGAGCAACGCACCGGCTGCTGCTGCTGCGCCCGCTGCTGCTTAGTTTCTCTTGTATTCTCCTGTATTCCTTGTTCCTTGTTTTATTGTAATTTTGCGTCCTCGTCGTCTTAGCTAGTTGCAAACCTTTTCCCTCTATTATCCTATCATACCCCACTCCACGTGCTCCCCCTTGCCCTGCCCTGCCCATTACAATAATTGCAATTGTTTCTTGTTCTTGAGATGCAAAAATAGGCAATCTGATAAGCTTATTGTTTCTGAGACTCGTGGCCTCAAAAACCAACAACTGTTGCCACCAAAGTTAGTTCAACGACCATCACCGAAGACGCGTTATGCCAGCTATGTCTTCTGTATCCAGCAGCTCCACTCGCGAAGAAGTTCCTTTGTACGGCGAACGTGCTGAATGGAGTGATGTGACACCCCTGGCTCAGTACGAGGACGCTAACCCTATCGCGCCCATCTTCTATTCGGAAGAATGTGTGCTATCTGTTGTTATCTTCAGCTGAGATCACAGGAGACTGATTGTTTGACGATATAGACAAGGATGCGACCGATTTTTTTCGTGGAATCGTGAAGAGTGGGGAGAAGAGCCAGCGCGTTCTTGAGCTTACAGAAACCATCATCCGACTGAATCCAGCACACTATTCTGCGTGGTAAGTACCCTCATAGCTCCTTATTGGAGAGACCTGATAATTTCTACCCAGGCAATATCGCTACGAGACTTTGCTCGCGCTCAACGCGCCGCTCGATGTAGAGCTCGAGCTAATGGACGAGCTTGCAGTCGCATTTCTCAAAACATACCAAGTGTGGCACCACCGGAGGCTTTTACTCATGCTCACGCGCAATCCTGCGCCTGAGCTCAAGTTCATTGCAAATTCCCTGAAAGCAGATGTGAAGAATTACCATACATGGTCGTATCGTCAGTGGTTGCTTGCCTTCTTTAACGATAAGGATCTGTGGGAAGGTGAACTGGACTTCGTGGAGGGGATGATCGCTCACGATGTGAGAAACAATTCGGCGTGGCATCATCGGTTCTTTGTGGTATTCCAGTCTGGGATACGGGAGGGCGAAACGGATAGGGCGAGAGTCATTAGGAGGGAACTGACGTGTGTTCTTATC
>JAGGAS010009575.1:0-10975 GCA_017657355.1 Termitomyces sp. K1Ac | reverse complement strand
TCGAACCCCGAGCTGCCGCGATCCCAGTAAACGGGCCATGAAAGGCGGCAATGTTAGCCGTTACACCATACCGGATATCGTAACGGCGCGAGCGCCATCCCCGACTCATTGTTTATGCCAAATGCCAAAAACAACAATGACAATGTTATAATCGTGTGTCTGCGTCTACACAGGAAGCTCGTAATCGTAATAATTGTATAAGTGTTTTTTTTTGTATATAGAGGGGCTAGAATGCAGCGTCAAGTGTTTTATTTGACGCCTTCGGGTTGGCTTAAGTTTGGTTGATGATGACGCAGAAAATTCAGGCTAGTAAGTATAAGTGTACACAGAGGGAGCTAGAGCGTGCTTCATTCATCGGCTTCACTTC
The DNA here is from genome assembly GCA_017657355.1 of Termitomyces sp. K1Ac. Classification (NCBI taxonomy): domain Eukaryota; kingdom Fungi; phylum Basidiomycota; class Agaricomycetes; order Agaricales; family Lyophyllaceae; genus Termitomyces; species Termitomyces sp. K1Ac. The sequence goes on along the minus strand of JAGGAS010009575.1, from coordinate 10,608 downwards.
ATCATTCATCAGGCTTCAGGTTGCCTTCAAGATGTCTTTGTAGATGGAGATTTGCTCTTTGAGATTAGCAATGGTGCATTCTAAATTGATATTGATGTTCATGAGGATGTCGTTGAGACGGCGAAGGTAGAAATGTTCTTTTTCTGAACATAAGGAGTGAGTTGGAGAGTTTGAGGCGAATACTATATATAATATAAAAAACACGAACCGGAAATCTTTGCGTGAAGTATCATTTTATCTAATTCTTTGTTGTTGATAGCGATGGTAGTGTCTATAAAAGCGATGTAGTAGTAATGTCGATTTGAAAGTGAGCGTAGAGATAGGGAAACTTACTGGCTTTCAAGAGAAGCTGACGCGCGACATAGTTTTGATGTTGGTAAAACATTGCATCATGGCGAACTGTACACGAAGAGTAGAGTTTATTAGTGACGAGTATACATACAATACAAGGTATAATAATAAACGATAAATTAAGGAGTTATATGAAAGTATAATTAAGGTTTGCGACGTACGACGGTTGGTGTCTTCGTTTGTGATGGTGGAATTTGCGGAGTCTTGAGTCGTAACAGAATCCACAGAAGGGTATCGGGAGGGGGTGAAGTTATAGTTGTTGTTATCCATGAGAGTGGGGATTGGTCGTTTGAGGTGACGTTTTTGCGTAGATGTTTTCTCTTATAACAGTCTTGCCTCATGTTGTGGTGTAATGTTCAATCTACAATTTTGAACGGCCTTTCGGAAATGGTGCGAAAAACGAGTTTGCGTGTTTCGATTGTTGAGGTTGGAAGTGAAGAGCTGAGCATGTGTTACTTAGATAAGAATGAGATGAGAAGATCTTGGGACTTACTGAACGTCGGGAGAATGTGAGATGAGAAGTATAGTATTGTCGATCTCGACTCTCGACTAGTAGTAAAGGGAAATGCATTTGCTCAAGTGGTGAGATCTTGAGATTTCACACGTGCAAATATTTGGCATGGCATGGTTTGTCTTCATCAAGATCACTGCACCATTGGTGGGCTATGCTATGCTCGATGTTCGTGCGTGGGGTGGGTTACCAGGTCAGTGCTGCACAAATCTTTAAAAAGTTGACTTGAGAAGACTTGTTCAGCAATTACTTGCAGATATGGTATGATAATGATATTTGCTGATAATAGGTACGATCGATTAAAGAATCATCTCTATATACGCATCGGCCTTATAATGTTCTAGGCCTTTGTTCCAGGTTCATCATCATCAACATCGAAGTTTGATTATTTATGATTCCTGTCCTTATACACCACGATGGTCACGGAACACGTGTAGTTTGAGCAGAGGGTTGAGTCTTTCAATTCAAATAGTTCTGTATATGTATGTATATGTATTGTATGTGAAGAGTCACTGACATTGAAGATCTGTTCAGGAAGGATTATAGATATGGAAAGATTATGAAAGATCTTGTTCCATAAGTAAGTACATATCTATGTTTCGCAAGTATGCACATCTACTATTAGATACATTGCTTATCAATGGGTGATGGGTGACTGGTGGCGCATTGAGGCATGAGAACGAGTACGTTACTCAGGAAGTTTCCGATTCCGAGTCCGATATCGGAGCTGACGGAGACTTGTAGATTTTTCGGACATCGTCACACAAATTCGTGAATATGTTTTATCAACGTTTTCAAACATTAATCATTTTCAGGTACAATGTTTCGGTCGAGACTCAGGTGTTTTCAACAATTCTATCATTTGTCTATCATCAATGATTCAGTGTTAAGTTACCGGCAGCGCGGACTTCAAAGAGACAGTTGATTAGCGCTCAAAACGTAGAAGAGCCGCTATTCCAAATGTTCTAAAAAAGAAACTTCTGTACTACTCTGTTGTTGGTGATACTTGTAATTTTTCAAGAAGCACTCACTACAATTACGGTGCGTGTGCAAAAGTATTCTACGCCGACAAAGGATTGTGTTCTACTGACTTCTTCTGAGCCCTTTTTGGACCAACGTCATTCATTTTGACATTGAGGGTTTGGATCGAATCGAATCGAAATCAGTAGACATCGAGGGTTCGAATCTCGAAATCGGTAGAAGGTCAAATGGACTCTTACGTTTGTCGCTCCTTGTATGTGTGCGCGAACAATTATTGGATTTTTATTGAATTTTATTTTAAAGTCGCACGTTCTGCATGCATGATGATCATATTAAGATTGGGTTGGAGACAACATCGATGGTACACCGATACATGCAAATAAAAGTATGCGACACGAAGCAGAGATATATTTTTATAGAGACAACAATGCTGAAGATGAATGAACGCTGAACATGTGTATGTGTTTGCGTAGAGAAGAACAAAAAAACTAGGAGTAAGTGGAAATGGGCTTTTCGCTATAAAGCTCGGTTTTGACTTTTGTGTGATAAAAAGAATAATGAGAGGTTTTGGTAAATTTTGATTCGTTCTTCGAGAATTATGATTGTTTCCTTGAGGTCGTTGTTTGTGGTGGTTAGAACAGAGTTCAAGTGTTGGAGGTCAAGACGTTCAATTTCTGAGACGCGAAGATTCATCATCAGGCAATATATAATAATTAAGCGCATACCAGATACATTGAGACGGTAATTCATCATTTTGTTCATTACGTCTATTGTTGTTTTTGTGTCTGCAATGGCGGTATCTATAGGTGGTGGTGGAGATGTTGTTTGAGGATGAATATAGAAATGTTTTAGTAGCTAGAAAGACTTACTTGTTTTCGTTAGGAGCCGTCGTGCAGTGAACATCTGCATCCGGTAGATGAACGACGCGTTGCGTACTATATGCGGAAACAGAGTGCTATCTGTAAGTATGCAATAATAAGGTTTGATAAAGTAACGTTTGCGGCGTACGGCGACTCGGATTCGCTTGAGTTGCGTTGTGATTTATTTCGGTTGTTGTCAAAGGGGAAGCGTGCTCGGATTTGTTGGAGTGTTTGTTGTGTTCCATTGTGGTTTCGTATGAGTTTTTGTCTCTGCATCTTTGGGTCTTTAATACGACTGGTTCTTGTGATAACGTATGGATGGAACTTCAAAGGGATTTCGGTTATGATGAGAAAAGGTAGATCACGTGATCGCTTGCTGTCGAAGACTGAAAGCTTGGGTCCGTTTTACTCAGATAAGAGTGAGATTAAGATAAGCGCTCATCAAAACTAGGAGGGATAAAAATAGAAAAGTAGGAAAGGGAAATCCAGTTGTTGAATTGGTTGTAATAACTTGCACATGAGCAAATATTTGGTTGTTTTATTTCACATTGTAAGGAGTCAATCGTTTGTATTTGCAATTGAATTTGTGATTGATTCAAGAAGAGGAAACGTGCAACGATGTTGCTTGGATGAATTTCTCAATCAAAGATTGAATGTGCTGTTGATGGAGATATCTTTGATGCGACTTTGTTCTTGATGATGCATTTTTCTTGCCACGTTATCAAAAACATTCTTTCCTTTGTGCAATGAGTTCGTAGTGCAGAACTTGTGGTGCTGGAAGTAAGTACATCGGTAAGGCATCTGATCTGATCTGAAGATTGATGATGATGAGGACATATCGATCTAGGGTATGTCATCATGCATCATCATTGATATCCACGGAGGTCAAAAGCGCGGTTTCTATATTGTCACGACTTGTACCGGTAAGCCGTTCATGAATACATTGTTGTGTCAAATCAAAGTAACGAGAGCGTTAGACCAGACATGTTGGTTCCGTTGATTCCTCTCATCAAGACTTTTGTCTAAGCGGACAAGTTATATCGGCAGAAGTTCTACGGGCAAATGGAAACAATCAGATCAGATCAGTATGACGAACTGTGTTCTTAGGTGATACTTATTCTTATTTCATACCGATTGCACGTCTGATCTGGCTTTGTTCAGCGACATTGCCTGTGCATGTTTCTCCTTTTGTACAGATGAACGCGGCATCTTCGGAGATGCGACGCAGTGGCTTTTTAAGGTCTCGGACACCACATACAAATGGAACCTTGAACGAGTGCTTGTTGATATGGTAGTTGTTGTTGGCGGGAGTCAAGACTTCCGATTCATCAATATTTTAGATTCAACTTTTGGTTGCGATTGCGATTCATATCATCGTGGATGCATCCACATTTGTTGTCGTTATTCATAGTGATCGTGCCACATTTTGTTCATGTACGCATTGTTCGTGATTATTATGATGACTCTAATACTCTAATAAGGAGTATATCATCACGCCTAATTCTTCTTTCGAATGATACTTTCCAGCTTCATCATCTCGTACGTATTGATTAGGCCATTTTTGTCATTATTCAATCAACAATATATTGTTGGCGTTACATTGTAAAATTCGAAACTTATTGGACAAGTGTACATGAACGGACTCATCAAATGCGTTCATAGCGGATACAGGTGTGCTACGAATCAGCAAGAGACTATAATATAAAAGTACATACACGAAGTAGACTCAGGCGTGATGAAGCGGAAAGGTAAAGCAATCAAAAGAGGCTATAAAAGTACACAAGGTAGAATCAGATGCAATGGAAAGGTAAAGGTTCATAGCGTTGAACGTTTGGTTTTTTTCTCGATATCTTGATATTCTTTGACAATTGATTTGTAGATTGTGATCTGAGCATTGAGATTCCTTATCATGCTGTCGTTGTTCCTCTTCATTGAACGATAGACTTCAATTTCACGTTGAATCTGTTCGCGTTCAATGTCTGCAAAACAAGCTTTTGATTGGCATCGAAGAAGAGATGTCAAAGAGTGTACTAACGAGCTGCATTCAGGAGTGAATTGAGATTATCTATTTTTTGCTTTGAATTGGTGATGGCTGTAGCTACGTGCATGCGTTTGAAAAACAAGATCAGTGTCAAGGCAGGATGGCTTACTTGCATCGGCTATTACTTTTTGAGCCTTGTTCATAAGTCTTCTGTATGAGACATCGTCGTGCGCTGCATGTGAGACAAGATCGTGAGGGCTTTCGGTCAATGATGACGAGAGAATATTGATGACGAACGGTATTTCTGAGTGGGGGTGGTTGCGGCAGAGGTAGAGTTGGGAGAAGAGGACGGTTTGGTAGATGCAGGGGGTGTAGAGGACTCCATAATAGGTTGCTAGTTGTCGTAAGGTGTTCATCACAGCATCTTTATAATATGTAGAAATGTAGAACCGCGGGGCCTATATTGAATAGAGATTCGAGAGTTCAGCGTTTAGTGGAGTTCTTTCGGGATTGGTGAGAAGGAACTGTTTCACCTGATCATTAGTTAGGAAAGAGAGAGAACGCCTGGGTCAACGTTGCTAAGATAAGAAGAAGATAAGCAATTAATGAGGATAAGTGCATACCAAAAGCAGGAGTGTTGAGAAAAATGTTCGCAGAAGAGGCAATGCAAGTTCTGCATAGGTGTATCAATAATCACATAAGTGTTTGTTTGTTGCGTTATGTGTTATACCCTTGTCGGGAATCAGAAGAGTTGACCTTCAATGTTTGCGATTATCACGGTGCAATGAAGGAACGTGCGCAAATGTCTAGCAATGAGGCAAATGTGTAGATTCAGATGATTATATCTTTGTTGCGTTGAATTACGAAAGATTTGTCTGCTGATCGTGTTTGTTCGTGGATTTCCTACGAAAAGGGAACATCTTTGCCTCTTAGCCGTTGATCGGAGCTATCTGCGCACGGCCCGGTCTCCAAAATGTTTGTGGCTACACGGACCGCCATGCGACTAACGATTCTACATAGCTCCGAAGGAAATTACGCTGGTCGCGATCAATTGGAATGTGGGCATAAAATATCACTGCGTATATAGCAAAGGGAGCATAGAAAGTATATTCAATCAAAATGTTATAGTTCTTTATTCTTTTAGTGTCCTCTCATTGTTACATCTTCTTCTGACGGCGGCCGCGGAGACTGTTCATCGTTCGAATGGCGGAGACGCTTCTGAGGATGAGCAGGGAAATCTTCGTCGTCTTCAGATTCTAGATGTCGCTTGGATGATGTAGGTTGAGAGTCTACTTGTTGAACAAGTTCATTTTCAAGTAGCTAGTATGAATGGTTAGAGTACGATTTTGGTATAACGAGGTAAAAATTCGAACATCTGTTCCTCGTTTCGAGATAAGGAGAAGTTTATCCAAATGGATCAGTGGCACATTCTTTCGGCCAATCTTGACAGTGGAGAAGCTAACACCGGCTTCTACAAGTTGGCCTATACGAAAAACTCCTGGGTAAGCGCTTGATTTGTACGTTTGACTTGTTGTTAATCTATAAGTTATGCGGAAAAGTAATGTGTATCTAGAGTAACTTACTTGTTCTTGTGTTCAAAGATTAGTTCGTGAAAAATTATGACGTTGTCGGCGGTGTGAGCATATCGTCCTCCACGAAGAAGTTGGGTAAGAGTACCATGGTCATCGATGCCGTTTGGAATTGGTTCGTCAGTGAAAATGTTGCTTCTTTCCACCGGTGTACAGATTCTTGTTTTCGGATTGATTGCTGTTGTGCCTGGGATGACCTGGTGATGGACGTAGGTATTCATGTCACCCTCGGCAAAAGTTGCATCAAAGAAGGAGAAAATGAGGTCAATTGCTCGTAAGGCGTCATCAAAGGAACTGTAGACGTCTGGACCAACGATTGTGGTGAAATAGTTCAATGATTCAGATTCACGCCGATTTATTCTAAAGATAGAAATTGAATAACTGTTAGATATTTAGAATACGCAAGGACAAACCGGTAGTTATGAGGGAGTGGAGGTAGTCTGAAATCAACGAGAAATCCAGAGAAATCCAAGATAGCTTCAGTAGATGTACCGCGGTGAACGAGACGCTTGAAACCACCTGGGAAGGACTGGATTTCAAAAGCGTCTTGTATCTTGGGTAGAATATCGTAAAACGCTAATTGTCGAGCAACAGAAGCTCCTCTGAGACGTAAGTTTGAGAAATAAGAGGCTTGATCAACTGCAAATATCATCAAGGGATTATCTATGACAAGAAGCTTGGGAAAAAGACTGACGTATTTCTTTGGTATTCAAAATTTCTATCCTTTTGTTCATTGGGAGGCTTGAGATTCTGCTCATTTGAAGATTGCTGTTTGTCGTATAGATGCGTGGATGCACGAGTGTTGCACGATGCGTGTTGATATAAAATTGAAGATACAATGATGGAAATCGGGAACCAAGTAAGCTTACAAAATTTGAGTTCTTTTGAATTTCGGCGCTCCGTTTCAACACCTGTAGGCGACGAGACCGCGTGATCTTTTTGACGAGTTTAGATATGAGTACAATACTGCTATTGGTGATTGCCATTATTGAGTAACCTTTAGTTTCAAAAAACAGGTCAACGCACACCGATGTGAGTTTCAATTAAACCTTTCACAGCGTATTTGTTGCATTGGCAGGTCTCCGTTCTGCACAACGTTGGATTTGACGGGTTCTGGAAGCTACAATGCTACCGTTAATGGCAAGTTGATGATGGAGAAAAAATTTCTGCTGCTTACAGAGCGTTAGAAGGTGTCTTGTGATGATGAAGTAGAATCGTATACAGCTTCTGTCCAAGAGAAAATATTGTCAATTCGGGGCACCTGTGCTGGTTAACAGTCGGTCGTATTGGGGATGAGCGCTGGGATTAAATAGTTTCGACGAATTTAAAAGACTTTGATATTATCTATAGTTGTTTTCAATCAGCGCTATGGGACGAAATAATCAAGTTTCAAAGTATGCTCGCTCATCTTTTTATTGTTGTTTTGCATTATTCATCATCTTTGCTCCTAGGAGAAAATCTGTATTAGCTTTGAATGCTGCTAGCGAGGAACCAGCGATGAAGAAAAGTAAAGTTGATGTTAGCAGCGGTTCGTTGCAGGACCCTAGTGGCTCGGAGACTAATCACGAGTTTGGTTGAATTCAAAGTAATCTTTTGATTAAGTATTTAACCATTTTTGCAGAGAGGGCGACGCGTTTGAAACTGCTAGTAGTTTGAGCACTTTGGACGAAGGTAATGGTGGCAGCGATAGTGACGGCAGGCAGTGAGCATAGATTTATTTCCGTTTCATTGTTCGTTTGATACTTATTTTTTAGATTGCGTTCGATTCTTTCTGAACTGCTCAGCATCGAAAGCGTGCCGAGCTTGAATGTTCTAGCATCTGCGACAAGCAACGTTGCATCACCTACGCAGCATAAAAGGTGCGTTTGCCAGATTTTCAATCAGGGCTAAGAGAAGTTGATTATAAGTCTGGTATAATCAGTGCGACAAAACAGGCGGAAGACACGCCTAGAACATTGCAGGCTATTGAATATTTCTGCTACGACTCCAGGAGTAAAACCGAGGTTGATGAGGCTGTGGTCAATCTAGAATTTTCATTTCCATCAGCAGCTTCCCGTCTTCTTGATTTTGATACTCGCAGGCCTCGGTCTAACGATTTGATTAATCTTGCTACTGCTGAGCCGAGTTCCTTTGTTCAAGACTACGTTTTCAACCAAGCTCCCAAATCTAAGGATCAAGCAAAGAATGGCGGATTTTGTGTCTTCTTTCTTGTCGGAATGGTCATGCGCAGCCATCTCATTGATGTTGGCGATCCTCACTCTATATCAGTTGCCTTTTCTGATCGTACATTTCCTCGAGCCATGGCGGTGATCGCGAACGTGTCCGGTGACAGTAAATTAGCTGTTCCAACGGATTATGGTGGAGTGACATTATCGACGTACTTTACTCGAAAGAATTGTTCAAGTGAGTTAAATCGATGTTTGCTTAATTAGGAGCATAGAGTTTGCTAACGAATCATGCAGAGCAGCAATGGCAGGAAGAAGGCACTTCTAATGTTAGTAGTGCCAGAGCCAAACTTGCTCCTCCTTCTCCATCGAAAGCTGGTCGTTCTAATGAGAAATTGATGTTTAGTTCTCCAGTGAGGCCATATGGAGACAGCGGTAAGGCAGTTTTTTGATTTCGTGTGGCAACTAACTGACGACCTTGTTACAGTCCCTGTTTTTGACGGGCGCAACAAATTCAATATCGACAAATATCAATTGTTGCCTTGTTCGTTTATTGAGGTGCCGATGTGGTCAGTTGTCGCTGTAACGTTCACGGTCTCGGTTTTCAAAGGACATTTCGGTCAAACTGCTTCTTTCAACATACAAGATGTCATTTTACTTGGCAATCCGGAAGATAGCGACGTTCGTGCTACTCAGGTTCGATCTCAGCCCCTGTGGTTGACTTTTCCAGAGAATGCTGCTGCTGGTTGCCTTGGAGGAAACGATGAGAGCGACGAAGATCTTGTTTAAACGCAAACACTCAATCGATCTCAATTATAATGCATAGTATTGAATGTGTATTTGTACTTTGTTGACTAAATACTGAACTATACGACACAAGACTTGAAGGAGAATGAAAGGAGTGTGAGAGCAGAGACGGTGGAGACTAAGAGGCTCTGCTAGTGTTGTGTCATTAGCGCATTTTGGATTTGAGAACGTCCTTCGAACCATCGATCCGATTTTGTATATTCGTCTTCTCGTCACTCAGTTCGCCCAGACATTTGGAGGTGGATCGAAGCGTTGTCTTCCTGGGGGCACATCAGTTGGAGCACCCTCTGCCATGCGGGACCACAAAATGAGGCGGAAAATTGACCAGGCCAAGGGAGCGAATGTGAGTATGGCGAATGCTGGTTGGGATAGTTCGAAAGAGACCAAACGCGAGGAGAGGGACTTGGTTGATCATCATATCGTTGATTATCTCAGGAAAGGTCCGTTAGCTGTTATTAAAGACTTGAAGACGTAGCCTGATCTAAGATGGGTACATTCAGAGATTGGAGATCCTTTCCAAGACACTGTCATTCATGAACAATCCTAATCTCAAAACATAGTGCTTGACCTGGTATTGATACATTTCCTAATTCAATCTATCACATTGTTAAATGATCCGGTAGCTTCGAACCTTGCAATGGCCATCTGTACCATACCATACCCTTGTATCAACACAGAAAGCTGTCCCATCTTCTTTCAAAAGTGCAAACATAAATAATCCATGATAACACTCCGAATATAACATTACATATACATTATCTCGTAGATCCGTCAATGAGAATCGGTACAACAAGGATCTGGAAAGCACGAAGTTCGGATGAAGCGTTTCGCAGAAATGTATCCCATCTACTCGGTAGCTTTTTTTGTAGACTTCTTCTTGCGGGGTGATCTCCGGAATGACAACATGTGTGACAACGTCTCTTTCCCCTTCGACGATGGTTGATTTTGGAGGACTTATCTGCTGTCTGCTCGCTATTGCCTCCGATAGATTTGTCTGCATGCGCCTTAACGCCACTCCACCCTCTGTCTGTGCGAAGTCAAATCCACGATCGGTAGATATGATTCCTGTGGCCAAGTCGGTCCGACTTGCACCCATATTGACCGACGTCCGCGAAGCATGACGAGAAGTCGTCCGTCGTGAGGCTGCTGAGCCTGGATGGACGGCGGAGAGTCTTAAGGTGGGAGATATGTACGTCATGAGTGAAGTCACGATTTGGTTCGTATTTGCTGATATAGCGCATGATATCGAGGTCGTCTGGTGTGTAGCATGCTTTCCATGCTCGTGCAGAATGTGATAGGCATGGAAAGCCAGAAGTATGGTGATGCGAGTAGGATGTAGTAGCTTCCGTAGAGGCTTGTGACT
>JAGGAS010009573.1:0-11102 GCA_017657355.1 Termitomyces sp. K1Ac | reverse complement strand
GTTTTCGTTCCTTGTCTCATACTAATGGCTAATAACATTGAATTTGTATAGAGTAACGAGACTCATAAAAGCATCAAAGACCCATGCGTTTCATTGTTGAACATTGGATATTGACTGATGGAAGGTTGTTCTCCGTTTCATGGGTCAAACGGTACATGTGCATTCGTATTCTTTCTCGTTGATGTGCATTGGCCCCACAGAGTCTGTGTCCGACTTTCGCTGCCATCTTGGTACACACCACCCCATCCGTCGTCTCTGATTGCTGCTGTCACCGACAAACCTCTCCCGCACACACACAGACACCCACACCCTGAAAGAGAACCTGAACCAGAAACGTATTGTATTCCACTCGAACACGTCATCTTGGACTCAGAACCTTTTCTCGCTTCGTCCAGCCAACCTCGCCACCACCTATACTCCGCCTCGTCGCACCAACCCAACCCCAATCACAGCCATGGAAAGAACAGTGGAACGTCCTCCAACATCGCATCACCAAAGAAGAGCTCGGGCGTACCTCCTGGGGTGGGGATAGGTACGGTGGATCCAACGCTGATGATACACTATCTACATAAGGTGGCTATGCCGTAATGTTCATAGCACTTCCTTCTACATAGCCCTTATCTAGAAGCCAAGTAGATCATGCTTGGACTTCTAGTTACAAGGGTCTGATATATCAAATTGAAAGTACAGCCTGCGCGACCTGGTTGGTGAACAGTGCCACAAATGTTGAGAGGAAATAATCATTGGGAAAACTTGGTATATGGGCGGTATAGTCATTGTGATTGCGTGATGTGCCCTCATCACAGTGCCCTCACCACCACCTGGGATCCAGCGCTGATGATACACTACCTACATCAGGTGGTAATGCCGTGATGTTCATAGCATTTCCTTCTACATTGACCCTTATCTAGAAGCCAAGTAGGTCATTGTTGGACCTCTAGTTACAAGGGTCTGATATATCAGGTTGAGAGTACAGCCTGTGCGACCTGGTTGGTGAACAATGTCACAAATGTTGAGGGGAAATCATTGGGAGAACTTGGTATATGGGCGGTACAGTCATTGTGATTGCATGATGTGCCCTCATCACAGTGAACGGCCTGACATGGCCGGTTTGAGAAACGAAGACAATTAGTAACTTGTGGCCAAGACGTACTACTTCCTCAACATTGGTACACACTTGAGCGTTTCGAAATTCCTAGCACGCTCTCATTGACGCCGCTTTACAGCTCATCTGTAGCCCTTTGATCCTTAGTACTACTTACCAAGTATGCACCTGTCTGATGCAAGGTAGTGCCAAATTGGCCAAAAATTGAAAGATAGATAGTTTTCTCATACTCTGAGGCAACGTACCGCCGAGTCTGAAATCTTTGCATCCATTCATCACAATTAGGAACCGCTGGGCCGTATTTGAGCTGGGCCAGGGCCGGGCCCTTTGTCAGCTCTGAGATCCGAAGAAGGCTCACGCGCTCACGACTTGGCTCCACCAAGGTAGCTCGTGGTTCATCTCATGTGATTGTGACGCAACGTCTCATATCTGGATGATTCTTCTGACGCTGATTTCCGCAGGAAGTGTTGTACATATAAGTATCATCATGATCCATACTGCCCACATAAAACATTGTTCATTGATATTTTCTGAGAACTGGATCAGGAGCCTTTTGGAATTTCATACATCACACTCGGACCATTTCAGAAATCACTTGCCACCTCACTTCTGCAACAATAAATTATAATGACTCCTGAAGACCGCAAACTCATTCAAAGTATAGGAGAACGTGATTTGATAGGGGAATGGCTCCCAAGGTTAACAACTATTTTTTTCTGCTATGGTACACCACCTCTCTCAATTTGATCCCACATGCTAAATTAATGGTCCACAGGTCTATTAACACCAGTGTCACTCGCCGTTGCTTATTCATCCATTCGGTAAGACATATTCCTGGATGATCACACATTATCCTTCGGATTCACAACAATATCCACCCACTAGGTACAAGGCACAAACTTGGGTTTCCAGATCGCAATTAGCCATAACTTGTCTGGGAATTGGATTTTTCACAGCATATTTGGCAGTCGAACTTCTTTCCGCACCTGTCATTTTTCAAATTTTCCAACCCAGCACTGTGGCTCTTTCGAACCGTCCGGACAATATCAATGCTATACTTTCAACATTGAATGTAGCGGTAGGTTGGTTGGAGTACTTTCAACATTGAATGTAGCGGTAGGTTGGTTGGAGTGCATCCCTGTAGGTTTGCTACTTCCAGATTCAGGAGCCTCTAGCTGATCAGAATGACTTCCCAGCCAGTCATCAGTGATGCCTTCATAATATGGCGCTCATGGATTGTCTTTGCAAGACGGCGCTGGGCACTATATCTGTTGATAGGACTATGCCTGTTGGCTCTTAGTATGTGGCTTTCCTGGTAAGATATCTTGTGCAAGCTCATAATCTATACAGTTGTCACAGTTGTCTTCTTGTCAATCACTACATCAGAGCCCAATGTCCTTATGGCATTTGTAGCATCACCTGGCAAGACTCAAATCCTAGAAGGACTGTTTATGACAACACTGGTCCTGTCACTTTTAACCAACTGTGTTTCAACATCCTTCATTGGTTGGACATTGTGGTTCGTCCTTCACTATTGTGTTAAGATACTAGACTTTGATTGGAGCTACAACAAACTTTTGTCCTGGCAGGGCGCACATGAAGTTCTTACGAAAAAACATGGATAGCCAACAATATCAAAAATTTAGAGTCTGGCGCATCCTCTTTGTCTTAGCAGATGCTGGAGCTGTCTATGCTGTCTTCCAGGTGGGGATAGGAAATCACTATACAGTGTATACTACAACTAATCATGGTCAACGCTCCAGCTGTTTCAAATTGTGTTTAGCTTTGCAAGCAAACCCGTTCAGCTGTCCCAATTGATTGTTGCAGCGATATTTGAACAGATTTATATTTGCCTCTCAGTGTGTATTGTATGATTTTCTTTCAGGATCTGCACATGACTTGTTTACCCTTTATATATATAGTTCATCTACCCAGCACTCACAATTAGTCTCATTCATGGACCATTTTCAATTGCAGGTGTCCACGAGACCGTAAACTCACTCCAAGTGTCTTCTCTGGTTGCCTGATTACATACCACTTCCAATTCTACCCGACCCAGTCACCCACCTTTTAATTTTGAAACTCCCTTCCTGGACTGAGTTCACATGTGCTTCTCTTGTAGTTACTCTATGGAAATATATGCTGACTGCGCTGTGTATGACGAGACAGACAAAAGCAACCACAGGGGCATTCACACCTAATGTCATTTTAATATTCATTTTCCTGATTGCGACTCCTCCAAAGACAGTGGCAATGACTTAAAGAAACACGAGCCCTGTGTACTTGTCCTTATACAGCTCAACTAGTGTGCTTCGAGTAAATTACACCTGCCAAATATGAAATATAACTAGTACCTCATATCACGGCAAAAACAAGACGAAATTCTAAACACAAGCATAGAACTCCATCACCAATATCAATCAGCTATAACCGACATTTCATCAACAAACAATGAAAACCAATTGCAATCACCTATTGTCATAAACACCCTTGTCAACTGAGAAGGAACAAAAGATGAATCGAGAGGAAGCAGAAAGGGTGATTGAGGGTATAAATGGGGAAAGGGAAGGTGTATTGCCAACTCGGAATATCCTCTCTAGACTATACCACACTGTTAGTTGCTTGTTCTCTTGAGGCCCTGCGCGAATCCGTCTTGTCTAATCTCTCACAGTCGACTCTGGAACAAGACATACACAAAACCATGAAAGGTATAGTACAGATCATTTCCCCCCAATCATAGTGCAGCCCAGGCACATTGAAAAACACATTCTATGGGCAGGGCCAGTGTCGAAGGCATTCATCGTGGAAGGTCAACAGTGGTATGAACTTTGAGCCCCCCCAACCCCCAACGTTAGCTTCGTTGAACAGCTGCCCAATTTGATTACGGCTCCACGGGTCAGTCCACATATTTTTTTCTTGTGCCCTTTGATTATCCAGCTCTTCGTCAGTCCCACCTTGACGTTACCAGTTATACAGAAGAGTGGAGGCGGCGTCTTGGATATTAAATTGTAAGATACCAGTATAATGGGAAATAAGAATTGGCCTTCATGGTCAATCCACGCCACACAATCGGTCGGTATCCTCCGCATGAATGTGAATAATGATCTATCAAATGATGGCAGGATGAGTATGTCGACGGAGGTGGATGAGCGGAACATACATACGCTACACAGTAAACCACATTACATGCACATCCCTTGCTGTCTGAATATCGGGAAGGAGGGAAAAGATATAACGGCGGTGTATCTCCCCTGCCTCATCCTTTCCTGCATTCCTCGAAACCTCACTGGCACACATCCTACCTTTCGTCCCGTCCCACTCCTCCGCCTCCTCCTGGGGCGCCTCCCATAAGCCACGCCCCATCATAATGTTGGCTCGGATCCACCACTAACGTGAGGTCAGTCGGAGTAAGTGGGTGTTGAGCAAGTCGAACCTCCCAATGAACTCGGCCTGTTTAATGGCGTCCTTCCCACTGTTTGTGCTTTCCGGACCAAACGTAGTCCACAAATGATCTTTCTCACAGGTCTGAGGTGTCACCAGGATGATCAATCGGTATGCATCTACACTCAAACCGTAGTCCTGTTGCGCCTAGCTAGTAGCAGTGTTACCAAGAACAGTACATGTTATCCTGATTCCTCGGCGAGATGCTCAATAGTTCAAATCACTGAAGCTGTTCTATATGAGCTACAAATCTGGAAACATTATATTGCCTAGTTGCAGTTGCTTCTGTGCTTTCTCTTTGCTGGAGCTTGACTGGGTAGCAGGTCCAGGTGTGTGGGCAAGGTCGGACATTGAGAGTTGCATCTGAAATGCGCCTCGCCTGTAGAGTTTACAGTGTGCTAGCTAGCAAAGTGCAAAGTCAGAGAGGTCGTCTTTGAGGCTAGACAGCGGAATTCAGTCAGGAGCGCGTGATGCGTAAGAGATGGAAATAATGAGAAGAGGTTGAGAGTGAACTTATGTGACGTGACACTGGGTCGTCACAACAAGCTTTTGAGCAATCCGAGCTCTTCCGCAACTCCAACGCAACTCTTCCGAGATTCTCCTCCTTCATAAAAAGACTACACAAGGGTTCCAAATCTGAACTTCCCCTTACACGTTCTCTCATTTTCGCGCCTTAACCGATCCTGAAGATCTCTACCGCGCTGGTAGCAGAGGAGGCTAGTATTTGAATACAGCAGAAGCATCCGGAGAGCACAAGAAGATCATTAGGGTAGCCGGGAAAGCTCGGGTAAAATATCCCCACCGTTATGTCAGTTGCTCTGTCTAATTTCTTTCTTGTTCTTTAGGTAGTTATGTTTGACGATATGTACTGAATACTGTTCTCCTATGTAGCCTTTATTCAAAGGCATCACTGGAAAGTAGCCCTCCCGCTCTTCCGCGGCCGTAAGATCATGATTCACCCGCATGTCCGTTGGAACCCTTCCCTTTGTTCTAGTCTTAAACTCATCTTGTACATACCCCGGCGCCCATCCATCATTCGTGTCCATTCTTACTCGTATCCGTATCCCCACCAACCCGAACAGCGGTACGTCCTCTGCCATAGAACAAGAGAACGCTTCGATCAAATGCGCATCTCCTCACCTACGAGCACTCTCCCCTTACAGTAGTTGCCATCACCTTGCGCGGTAACGTTCTCGACGTCGCACCCTGAGCCTACCCATGCTGAACAACGATTGAAGGTTGAGCAAAAAACGTCGTCAGGGTACTATGTAGAAGTGTCTTTGCTCTCTTCAATAGTGCCGTGAGTCAATTCGTTCATTCTTTTCCCTGGATTATAAATCCTTATATGCGCGAAATAGGATAAACGACATCTGTTTCTACTGTTTCTACTGTAACTCCGTGCAACCCTTGTCAATCCTGACGCTTACTGTCCATAAATTCCACAATGGTCAAGTTTCCCTCGCCCGTGAAAACATCGGCTGAGAGTTTGCGAGGGCTCAAAACGAAACGACGCCTGCCACGCTTCAGCGTACGCCAGTTTGAGAAGACGCCCGTCAAGACGGTGGCAGTCGAGTGCCGAGGATGGGCTGAGATAGGGCAAGGTGTCGGGTATGGTTGCGCAGCATATGTTGTGCAGTGGGGCGGCGTCGAATTTGATGGTTGACAAGTAACTGAGGAAGACATCAATATGTATCCTCCAATTTTTCGACCAGGATTGTAATTATTGTTTGTATGAGTCGCTTTTTTCTTTGGTCTCGATTGAAATTTCTATCTTTCGAGGGTCGCCGATGAGTTTGGCGGACGATCAAATGTTCTTTCCTTGGCATCGTATGTCGTGCTAATCCGTATCTGGAACATGGATTGTACCATAGTAGGGTCAAGTAATCGGAAAAGAAAACTCGTACGATATACAAATTCGCAGGATGCTTATCAAGAAAGGTCAGATCATCCCATGCGAAGCTTTTCCCGGAAAACTGATGACAGCCTCCATGTGGAAGATCAAATCGAGAGGCTGCATCAAAATTAAATATGTCTTTTCAATTAGCGATATCATCTTGGAACTCGCAGGCAGTCCAGTTCATCTATGGTCCGCATCAAGAGCATCCCATTTCCATGACGGTGCACATTTCGGCGAGCAATCATGATTTCGTGACCTCAATATAGAAAGTAGGCCTTGATATGCTCTCATCATCAGCATTTCCATGGGAAATCGATCCTGCATCTCATGTGGAAAGATGAAACAGGGGAAGCAGGAGTAAAAACGAGGTGATATTCTCCACGGATTTACGGTAACAATCTCTCAAGTAGGGACGCATGCTTGTTACGTCAGTCCTGGATCTGTGGGTAGCAGTAAATTCTCGAATCCGAGCATTTAGTTCGATAGTTGCAAGTCACCAAATCATTAGAACGTGAAGAGGGAGAATGCGGGAAAGGTGACTTAGAATTATATCAAGGATGAGGACAGGAAAGCACCGAAGACACTGGCCTGAGAGTATGATCACAAGAAAAAATATCCCGGCGGTGTAGACTTTACAAATAGAGACTTATGATCTTATATCGAATAGGTGTGGCCAACACATTCCCATCCACACATACACTATGTTCACTCTTGACGGAGCTCTTGGTGCTGCTCTGTGCGGAACGTTTGTCGATCTTTGGTAAGTGAGGATATGTTGTTCATGTTTCTTGACTCTTTGACTGCCATTCAATCTAGGATACTAGGTGTAAATAGCGTTTTGGCCTATCATTATTTTGTCGACTCCAAGAAAGATGACAAGGGAACCAAAGTCTTGGTGCGTTTAACAATTTCTCCGGCGATGGAAAGGACTGAACATCATCACAGGCGATCTTTTTGTGGTAAACCAGGTGAACCTTTGTTGTACGGCGCTAATGACTTACGACCATGCAGCGGAGTGCAATTATTCCACACGTATGCACATGGATGCCTCTCCAAGGGTCAATTCTCAATGCTTTCACTCCCAGGATCATCGTTTGCCAGATGGTTTATTCTTTTCTTGTCACAAGTCAAGGGACCTTGACCGTTGCACGGTGGTAGGTTCCCATAATTCGTCATCATCACTGTAGAATTAATATTTCTAATGATCATTAAGGGAGTGGCCGTTCTATCTGGTTACAATAGTCAGTCAATTACTGAAGCGTCAAGCACCATCTAAGAACGCGAAACTATAGTTTACAACCATATTCGGTGTTCAAGCATACTACACTCGAAGGATATATCTGCGTAAGTTATGGATGATGCAATTATCAGGCATAATTTTGGCATAATTTATTGAGGCTTTTGATCGCAGTCATAAGAAACAACGTTTTATGCTCTCTCGTTGTAAGTGGGCATTTCAGCTTTCACAATGAAGATATTTTTTGAATGATTTTTCCTAGGTATTTCTCGCTGTTGCCCAACTTGGTATATACTTTTTTACGCTGTCCATCTCATACTGTGACATCTGAAACTCCAGGGCTCGGATTGGCTACGACAGTAGAAGCGTGGAAAGAAGGGTCTCTGATATCGTTTATTGAAGCATCTGCGTTTGGTCCTGTTCACGTACGTCGTCCCATAACTCTCTCATCATATTGGAGGAGGATGATTCAAATCGTGCGACTGAAATCTGTATAGGCTATTATGTTGACCTGGGCTTTTGTCTCTGCTGTATGCGACGTCGTCATTGCAGCTGTCCAAACCGTATACCTATATAAGCACAAGTCAGGTATTGATAAGTGAGTTATCATTTCAGATCGCTCATGGGATTAACCTCCTGAGACTTCTGACATGGTAAATGCTACAGAGATCGAATCATCAATACACTCATTACCTACGTCATAAGTACGGGGCTGGTAACAAGGTAGCTATCCAAACTTCCCTCTCACCGCAAGCAGCGGTGTTGAACACCCCAGCGTCCAGTATTCTCATGATCATTACTGTGGCGAGCGTATGTTATAGGGTCCACTAGTATTTTAAGTCATTCTCATTATTTTGTAGTATATTGCAAACAAAATCACCTTTCTCGGCATATTCATCACCATGTTCTGGGGTTCTGGTGAGATTTTCTGCACTACGTTACAATTGATTATAATGAAATTTCCTAGCTCATATGGTTGGCTTCTTTGCGAAGTACATCCACTATCCCTGAATTCAATTCATGTCACTGAGGATCATTCCCTAGTTTGGATGCACGCCGGTATCTGCATGAGAGAAGTCCAGAGGTCATTACCATGAATACTTTGAGCGACACTTTCAATGTCCATGTACAACGATCCACTATAGTTAATCGAGATGGTGATCTTGTAGTGACAAGCTACTCTGATGACAAGACAAAGTTTTCTGTGAGCTATTTTCTTTTCAAATTGGACATTTTCACCAAGCATCCTGCAGGAATTGATGAGGGGAGATGAGGAAAACACACCCAATGCAAGGGATTCAGAGACGCATTTGACATCGCAAACTCATGATGTGGTTGACCATTCACATGATTTCTCTATTGTTCCTGTCACCCTAGGATGAGGGAACAACATTGAACTGTGAAGCAGACATCCAGCTTAAAAGCTTGAACTTAGAGTTATGTATGTACGATATAAGTGCAGGTGTGATATAAGTATCAAGGATACTCTTTCTGAGCCAACCAGTGTAGAAGCTCGACCTCACTTCGGGACAGAGTTTACGGTTGTACACTCGTCGCGAATATAGCCAATCTTATGCCTAGCATTGGTACAAGGAGCAGGACACAGCAACTTTATCTTCAACGAAGTGCTTGAAATTAATCACCGAGCTGTTCCTAGGTCTACGAGAGGCAAGCCTTCATACCAAGGATAGAAAACAAAACATGAATTTCAGTTGAACCGAATACTATTATCGTCCTTCCAATGCTGTACTTGATACCATGATCATTGATGACTGGATTACCTGAGGTTCCAAGATAATATCATTGAGGTTGAAGAACCTCTCAGCAGCTGGGATCAGAGACCAAAGACAGAGATCCGCGGACTCATGACTTACCCCGAGTTGAGACCAAGACCCAAGGACTCAATGCCAGAGTCTGATCACATAGAAGATATTTTGGCAATGTATGCTCCACAATTAGATACTTGTAATGTTATGTTGAGTAGATATAGGCCACACATTCCAATCCATCCATAAGCTATGACCACTCTTGATGAGATTCTTGGTGCTGGTTTGTGTGGAGCATTTGTGAGGATTGATATTCAGTTTATGGATTTTTTTGGACCTTTTTTACCTTAGGATCGTGGGTTTGAGTAGTGTTCTCGCCTATCAGTACTTTGTGATTTCAACTCAGGATGGCGAGGGAACTAAGCTCTTGGTGCGCTCTCAATTTTTCTCAATAGGACTTGGAGAATGCTTCAATGACAGGTGAATTCAATGTGGTATGCCTTGTTGGATTCAAGTTGAACGTACTGGCTAAGTCCATCCAGTGTAGTGCAGTTATTCCAGGCGTAGTGTAATTGCATAGCTTTCAAAGGGTTAATTCCCAATGTTTACATCTCAAGGATCATTGTCTGCCACTTTGTTTATTCTATTCTTGTCACAAGTCATGGCACCTTGACTATCACAGGCTGGTAGGTTTTCATGATCCAGCTTCTCATTACTGGACTCATTTTTGATCATTCGGGGAATGGCCATTCTATTTCGTTGCATCAGTCAGTCAATATCAAATCACTGGGGCTCAAGCACCAATTGAAGCAACATTATTGGATTCATTGTTCAAATGTGCTACACCCAAAGGATATATTTGCGTAAGTAAAGAATAATGCCATAGTTGAGTAAGATATGTTAAAGCTCTCCATCACAGTCATGAGGAACAATATCCTATGTTCTCTGATTGCAAGTGGAAGGTCTCAGCCTTTGGAAGTAAGATCTGCTTTGAATGACCTGTCTACGTGTTTCTTGCTTTTGCACAAGCTGCTCATCTTGCATAACTCTGATGTACAGTGCTACAGGGCTTGGAATTGCTATAGCTGCAGAAGCATGGCAAGCAGCCTCTATAACAATGTTTATTGCAAAATCCAAGTCTGCTACTCTTCATGTCTGTCACCACATATCTCTTTCAAATTTGTAAAGGATTATCAACATCTTACAATTGAAATAATATACAGGCTGTGTCGTTGACATGGTATTCTGTGGCAACTCTTTGTGACATTATCATTGTAGCCATTCAGGTCACATATTTGTATAATCACAAGACAGGTATCTCCAAGTGAGTTAATCATGTTCTTGGGTTGCAAAGTCCATGACATCATAAATGAAACACAGGGTAAGGCATAGGCTGTGCATGTATCATACGTGCTGGCGGAGCGCAAACCGTTTTGTAGGATACGGGTCCAGCGGAGTCCGGTATCCCTCACCAGAGTGTTATAAATGTGATGTCAGAATGCAGCCACGGTGGTATAGCAGTGCGTTGTACAATACATCGCTGGCGGAGTTTGTTCACCCTCTAGGAACTCCCACACCTATTGCAGTGTAATGTACAATACGTGGCTAGTGGAGGCAGACCCCAAAGAACATGCAATTGAGGATGGCGGCGGATCT
>JAGGAS010009571.1:0-11162 GCA_017657355.1 Termitomyces sp. K1Ac | reverse complement strand
GATGATGAGTAAGAGTCCTGTCATATGACTTGCCAAGGCAACTAATACTAGACAAAAGGGAAATAGGAATGGTCAGGCAGTTGGTCAGGTGGCTAGATATGTGCCTACACATCAGACTAAGCCCAGAATAGAGTTGGACACTCAGTGTGCCAAGTAGTCCCCTTACAGGAGGTCATTGTTGGTCACATCAGTGAGGTTGAAAGTAGAGTGAGTGACTTGAGCCAGAGTATCTCATGCATTGTCTAGCTTTTGGTTACCTCCACAGATCTCTTGGAACTCTTGTAACTCCGGAATTCAAGCACCAGTTGCAAATACCCTACAAATTGTGGTGAGTAGTGGAATAAAAGCATGCAAAGAATGGGAGAGAATAAGGACTGGTTCATAGTACTGAAGCCATTTGTTTGTAATGGGATATGAAGGAGTCACAAAAAGATGCAAACGTACTATTGACTTGCCCAAACAAATCTTATAGGATGCCTACAAACTTCCTCTTGAAAAATGGTGCATGATAATCAATTGAATAGACCGTATAAGATGCCAAAACCTGTCTAGAGGCTGCAGGTTCTCTTAGACAAAATCAAGAGCAGGGGACGGTAGCCATACAAGATGCCATGGTATCCACCCAAACTGGAATTGACCCTTCAATATGTTCACTCAGCCCACTTGAAGAACAGGAAGAAACAGGTAGAAGTCATTGGTAAGTGGCAGGTGGTTCAGAATACAGGCAGTTCAGAATATTGGAACTCAAGTTTTCTGAATTTGTTTTCAGTGACACATGATATTGATTATTCTTACTTGAAACTTCTCCTTAAGAACAATGTCAGTTATCATTTGCCAGCAAATTTGTACAGAATACAAGGTGGCCTTCCCTCATCTTTATAACTTGCTTCCTCATTCCATTCACATCTCTCCTTACCACCACCCTAAAAATGTCTACATTAGGACAGATGATCCCAACTTGTACCCTGATCATCTGAAATTATTTTTGTTTGTGATCTTAGTTATGAACATTGGTGTCATCCGACAAAAACCCCCAAATGCAGAGATCCAAATCAAAGTACGCCACATCATGCATGTATACAACAATGGTAATATATCTTTCAATAAATTGAGTTTATGCAAATTCATCATACAACACCTGAAAGATCAAAGGTCTTCTCTCCTTCTTTGCAAACAGCAACTCCTTTTTCTGTCATAATTGCAGTGATCAGTTCTGCGGGAGTTACATCAAAGGATGGGTTATAGATTCCCTCGAGGCCACAAGGTGTGATCATCACTACAGCCTGTTTATCAGAGGTTTGACCTGCATTGTATAGTGCACCACAAACAAGCTTCCAATGGTGGATGCTGTTCAATTGGAATACTGTACAGAAAGAAAGACATGCACCGATGATCTGATCATGAGGCACCTACCCAGAACCATCTGCTACATTGAGATTGACTGTGCTCATGGGAGCAACAACAATGAAAGGCATCCCATGGCATGTGGCAAGCACAGCAGCATTGTATGTTCCAAACTAGAATCTTATTATTATTGGTGAATGATCAAAAGAAGGAAAAACACACCTTATTTGCTGTATCCCTGTTCCTGGCTACTCTATCAGCCCCGACAGCTGTAGAGTGGTATTAACAACACATTGAAAACATTAAACTATAACTGCACACCAATGGCATGAATGTTGTGATGTTGGAACAAGGAACCAACCATTGTGTTGCAGAGCATGACCAACGGGATCCTAAGTGTCTGAAGTTCAATCGCAGTCAGCCTGCATTGATATGTTTTCAAATTGGTTTCTGAACAGAAAATCAAATGACCTACCTCCTTTAAGCCCTGGTGGTAGGGAGCGGTTTGGGTGTAATATGCCTTATTCAACTTTCTGGTTCCATGAAGATATGTGATTAACCCAAGAGCTGTGCCATAACCCTAAGAATGGTACTTGATAAGAAAAAGAGAAATGACAAGATGCGATAATGACGTACGGAGGTTGCAAGAGATCCTGTGTTGCACACCGTCATAATGTTGAGGCCATCCGTGCTCTTTTTGGGTTCTACTTGAATCAACAACCACTCTCCTCCTCATTTTGACATCTCCTTGTTCCTGCCAACATCTTCATCAGCAATCAGATGTCCTTCTGCAATCAGTGCTTTGGCAATGGACTGCATGTTGCCCCTGAATGTGAGTGAAGATGTAAGAGTCTTCTGTAGACAATGAGTGGCAGCACCAAGATTGACAGCTGTTGGACACACAGTGATAAGATAATACAAGATTGGTTTGCAAAGCCTCGTAGGACGTGAGAAAATCAGGTTGAGGAGAGGCTGCCAGAGCTTTGGTGAGGTGATACAAGAGCAAAAGGGATGCGAGGGAGGCTATAGCAGGTGTGCCTCTGATCTATTTAGCTTTGATGAGAAATGCACCAAGTAAAGGTGGCAGATTTGAACCTTCATTGATTTGATTGCATCGTGTGTGTCTTCAAACTTTATATGCAGAAATTCTGTAACATGGGGAAGGAGTAGCTGGTTGATGATCTCCAGTTTGCCATTGGAGGTGCAAATAGATGTAAGAGGCGCCATGGAGGGATTTTTCAAAGGAGCCAGCCCTGTAGCCCACATTTGATCAGAGCTTGTCTAATCAAGATCCAAGTTTGTATGAGACAATCACATGCAGATTGACTACCAAAACCACCCTCCTCAAGTTACTATGTGTTTCATTCTCCTCCTCTTTCTCAGAATTGCAACATGATTAATCATATTGTAGGTCATCCTAATCCTTCTTAGAAGTGCACACAGGTCCGTCATTGCACCAGCCGCACTCCAGGCCTCATTTTGACCATCTCACCAGGTGTTTCCTGTGATATTCTTCTGCTTATAGTGTATCATACGTGGAAATTCTGGACTTTTTCACAGGTTGCTTGGCTCAAAAAAGCAAACAGAATGCTGAGTACACTCCATTATCTACATCAACGGGATACTCCTCTGAATTTCCTTAGAACGCTACACACCTTGGCAAATCATTGTCACTACTTTAACAGCTCTTTATGGGATCTGAAATTTTGACAAGATTCTCAGTCTTGACTGTTAGTTGTTACCCTCCCTATTCTATCAACATGATCTGATATAAAATCTAGCCTCTGAACCTCTTGCTTGACTTGTGAGTGAATTTCATTGTGGGTAGGATTGTAATAGAACTATATCTTCAGTATTTGCCATTCTATTATTGAGCTACTTGGATAAACATGGGTCTAGAAGCTGGATTTGCCATGGCCATGTGCATACAATCCAAGTGGCTCAGAGACATCTGCTCCATTTTGTTTTCAGTCTACTACATCATATATGCCAATGAGGGAGACAAAAAGATGATTGCAAACCAGCTAAAAACTTCAATTTTACAATGAATTTCCTATAGCTCAGAAGATTCAGAGCAGTGCCAACCATTGAGATGCTTTGTACTACTTGGAAAAAGACCACAAATCCATATGTGTGTCCTGCCCTGTTCTGGTATTTTGTCATGGCTAAAACATGTGCTCGGATTTGTATGGTGACTTGTCTACCTTGGTTATCAATGCAACGCAAGATACTATTATCTTGGCCTAAAACATCAGAGTACACCTGCCCAATCACTGCATATCTCTTCTTCTATCCACATGAATTGCAGTTGCGTCACACAACAGACCTTATTTTGGACTTCCCTGGTGGAGGCTTTGTTGCAATGTGACCAGAGCATCATGAAGAACAGCTCAAAATGTGGGTTGTCAAGACAGGGAACACCATTCTTTCTATTGATTATGGCAAAGCTCCCAAATGTGTGTACACCCACCTCAAGGGACATTTTCATTGGTACTTAGAACAGGTTTTAGATCCATATCCATTTGCAATTGATGAAGCGTTTGATATGTTTAAGATACTTACTATCAGAGTCTGGTATGTTTACTCTGTTTTTACCAAAATCTGTATCAAATTTAAACCTGTATAAGCAGGCAGAGTTGTTGGCATGTCCAGGGAAAAGTTCAATGTGATCATATCTGGTGATTCTGCGTTAGTTTCTTTGTGTTGCTAGTGTCTACACACCAGATTGTGCATCACAATAAAGAACAATGTGAGTTTATAATTGAAGGCCCCAACACTCTCAGCTAACTCATTGGGCCTAACCATCTGGTCTCTTTTGTTTCTGGCCAATATACATATTTAAAGGGGGGCTGGCTTGGATTTGCCATCACTCCTCTTCATGCCAGGTGAGTTTTCCCTCCAGTGTTGTGCCAACCCTGGTGTCAACATGCTCTTGGATGTGTTTATCATTGTGCTGACCTTGGTGTCAATGCTATCCAGGATGCCCTCCGCCACCATCTTGCCTCTACCTCTGCCATATCAATGCTGACCTCTCTCCTCAGAACACATCTGTGAACCCTCCCCTAATTTCACCAACTTTCCTTTTAGTGTTGACGCCACCCTATCCAATCACACCCTGTGGCTTGTAGCGCCCTGCAATGATTCCGATGATGAAGGCTTAGATTTCTCCAGAGGGTCTGCCCCCAAGAAATTGCAGGTACCACCTGAGTCAAAGCCTTCAACCAATACCCCAAGCCATTGGTCCTGATTATGTGCTCAAGACACCCATTGACAAGAGAAGTATGCAGAACAACAAGCAAAGCAAGGCAATCCTATCAAGAGTGCTTTCTGAAAGCGGTCTGCAGTAGCCAGGATATACAAAACTGGTCTCAAGTCAGAGGATAGGCCTGTCACCTCATCAGGTTAGATGGGACAATGTAGATCAGTCCCCAAAGGTGGTCTGACCATCACTGAGCTCCAGAGTCAAGGTCTGAAGCTGCTTCCATGGGATGGACGGTAAGATGCTCTCTCATCCACCAAATGAACAACTTACATGAGCTCTTTGACAGGACCACTCACCAACTTGTTGACTCTGCTGGCTGGCAGATTGGAGTCCTCATTGGTTGTCCCCAGAGTGACTCATGGGACTCTGTGATTGCTGCAGCAGAGTCAGAAATGAGACATGCACAGGTGCAGCTCGGTGAAGAGCGCCATGCACGGGGAAGCTTGGCAGCTCTCAATAGTGGGATATCCTATGATGGTGGAGAGAAGGTACGTCCAAAAGGAGTCATATCTATGTCCTGCATTCATGGAAATTCCTCTCCAGAAACCTGGCAATTTCAAGCCACCACCTGTATTGCATATCTCTATTCTCCAATGCTTGCTCAAGTTAGAGGCCTTCCAACGCATTGCAGGTTTTGGCTCCGCAATGCTTTGGTGCTATGCCCCCCACCTTTATGAGCTCTATGAGAGCACAATTGATGCCATCATTGAGAAGAATGCCCCAACTCTGCTGAAGCATG
Organism: Termitomyces sp. K1Ac; assembly: GCA_017657355.1. Lineage (NCBI taxonomy): Eukaryota > Fungi > Basidiomycota > Agaricomycetes > Agaricales > Lyophyllaceae > Termitomyces > Termitomyces sp. K1Ac. Next base: position 5,817 of record JAGGAS010009571.1, on the reverse strand, counting down.
CTCAACTGCATCATAACTTTCCTTCAAGCATCTTTGCTGCCTGCACTTTCAACAGTGGTCCCTCCACCATGATGCAGCCCCACATTGATGCCAAAAATTTGGCATGGGGCCTGTGCACCATCACAGCCCTTGGCAACTTCAACTCTGACCTTGGGGGGCACCTAGTTCTGTGGGATCTGGGGCTGATTGTTTGTTTTCCTCCAGGATCCACAATCTTCATCAAGTCAGCTGTTATTATGCATTCCAACGTCCCTATTGCCAAGGGTGAGGAACACTTTTCCTTTACACAGTATAGCGCTGCTAGCCTCTTCCGCTGGGTACATAACCACTTTCAATCTGACAAGGTGCTTCTCAATTCTGCAACCTCTGCTTACCTTGCAAAGCACAAGTTTGCAAACAAGGCATGTTGGGCTAAAGGCCTAGCAATGTTGGAGATGTTTGATATCTGATTTGTATCCAAATACATCTATCAATAGCAACATATACTGAATCCACCTGGTCTGAGTGTTACCATGCAACAATAAAGAGCAGTCTTCAAGGCCTAATAGCAGGAGCTTGCAACTTGTTGAAGGAAGTTGTGTTGAGAAGAATGGGAAGCAGGTATGAGTTGTTCATTGACTAATGCCAAGGACTAGAAACCTGAATAGACAAAGGTGCTGCCTTCAGTCACTCAGTTAGCAAACCATTCAATCAACAAATTGTCAACAAAGAAATAGACACGACATGACATGATACCCACATGAGTAACTTATCATTTGTCTTGAACCCAGTAATACTTTACTTGCTCAACCACGGACACAACCAAGACTCAAGCTGAGAACATCAAGCTGTCTCCAGCACATCATGATGCACTCCTACCATCCCCCACACTTACACCTGCAAATTATGTGGATGCGGCCCATAAGTATGGGTTCTGATAAGTGCCTTTGCCACATATTCTAACTGGATTTTTTTAGTAGTTCCTCTGCCGCTTCAGCTTCTGAACCCCAGCCTGCATGTGTGGCACCAGTGATTGAACCAAAACTACCTGCACCTGGAGTTACTATCCAGCATCAGAGGAAGCCTCATCACCACATGCCTGCCACCATTTCCAAAAGCTATGATGGGATTCTTCTATATGTGGCTTATATGAAGGAGCAATACAAAAAGCTAGAAGAACAGTGCAACATACATAAATCATTTCACCAAGCTCTGAAGGTCAAGGTCAATGTGACAATCTGGCCACTCTGAAGTCAGAGAAAAAGGAGAATCTTGAGTTACATCAATGCATAGTTGCCATTGGGATGAGGAAAGAAGAGTATAAGAAGATGGAGAAAGAACTTGCTGAGGCAAAGGCTGAGGTTTTTTGGCTTCGCAAGGTGCTGGCCTCTGCATTGGAGTCTTTGATGAAGGCATAGGTATAGTTTGGAATGGATCTCTATTAATTGCTCAGTGCTCAGTCTTGACACAACAGACTATTATGAAAACTACTTTGAACAGTAACCAGATTAGCTAAGGAAAAATCTATAGTAGTTGTGGTTTGTATAAAGGAAAAATGTGCTTGTGGAAAGAAAGTTACAAAGGATATAATTCTTGAATTCTAATGAACATGTCCAAGTCAATAACATCAACAATGAGGGAGCTGTTACTTTCTAGCCCTTCTGATACAATGAATGCTCCACAAATAATAGAGCATGCTGGGATGATATGGGTAGGAGTGTTAGGTGCTTCACAAATTTGAAGAAGCCAAAGATCTATATCCCTTTGTGAAACCCTTTTCACCTTAGAAAAAGGTGAAACAAGAGCAAGTGGTATATAGATGGCATCATTGCCTTGGTGAAATTCAGGAGTTAACTTGATAGTGAAGACATAAAGAAGTTGGGCAAATTCCTTTTGGGATCCATTGTTGAAAATAACAGTGTCAAATCTGGATTGACCATACCAACTTGGATTGACATGAAGCATGTCAGTATGGGCTTGCCAGTCAACAAGAGATTCATAGGTAGGCTCCACCATCTTATATTGAGTAATCTAACAAATATGTTAGTGGGTACAGGTAGCAGTAGCTTATAGGACAAATCCACTTACTAGCTTAACACTGCTGAGGCTTTGTAGTTTTGATACAAATGTTCTAGGATCTTTCAATTGGATAGGACTGTCATTTTGTTGTAACAGTTGAGCAAGTAAGTGAAGGGTGCAATCCTGGAAGTTATGAAATGCTGTGTCATCCCCATGTTCTTGTCCAATTATGTCAAATGATGTGGATTTGTCCAGAGAACCTAAATAAATGTTTCCAAAGCACTGAACATGTGCATCACTATCATCATGGTTTTCTGGATCATCATATTCTTCAAGGTCGTAGTCCCAGTTGTCAGCACCGGGCCACTTAGTAGCTTTTTTGAAAAATTCAATGCAGTCTCTGATTACACGTGAGACTACTTACGTGTGTTCAGCGGTAAGGATTTCCTCAAAAGCTAGAATAATATGATCTTGATCAAGATTCAAGCTTACTTGAGACGCAATATTCTTAAAATTAGTTTTTGTTCTGTACCAATGCTTCAGTGATTTATGTCAGCCTTCAAATAATCTTGTAGTATATCCTGAAAGAACTTCCTTGTCTTCAATGTTGTTGAATGCATGGGTCTGACTATGTATTCTGCACATGTGCTCTTGTGGGAAGTTGGTTGACATCTTTATAATCAGTATACAAAGGAACTCACACAAATTGCCTCTCCAAATTCTTTGACAGCTTTACGGCCTATATCCATTGTTTTAGCAGTCTGAGCATCAAGGTTTTCCCACATGACCATATTGACGTATTTTCAAAAGACGTAGAGCAGTTTATAACCTAGGAAATCATCATCTTTATCTATAGCAAGAACGTTATAGCTGGCAAAAATGAAGAGCTGTAAATACAAATCAATACACAGCGACCATTAAGCATCTACAATAACCTTCATAATATCACAGCTATAGTTTGCATCCGTAAAATCTGTTGAAAGAAACGTTTTGTCAAATTTGTGCCGCCTTGGCCATGAAGGAAAGGCACCAAATCTTACAAAATGAATTTGAGCAATAAAGAAATAGATGCTGTTTGAAGAAACTCACTGTTGTCCAATGGTTTTACCTGCAGACCAGCTTTGCAAAGCAGGCTTTCTATCAATAAGGCACTTAGCCTCTTTTAGCAAATGCTTTTCACCCAGACCATGGTTGTTGTTATGCAATTTATTGAATGTGGCAGCCGCATGAGGATCTGAGAAGCGGACGGTCCAAAAAGCATTCTGAAAGTTGTTGATTAACCAATCATCAGAGACATTTGAACATATGCTTACTTCAACCAGTCTCAGGCCTTTTGACTTGAACAGCTTCTCCCACTGTGTTTGATTCTTCATTTCATGATGTTTTTTATAAAGTGCCATGGCTGCGTCAGTTGCACGCCTTGGCCACTTTTTGGAAAAATTGGCCAACTGGTCTTTGGGAACTTCGCAGACATTGCATGGATATAGACTCTTGATACCACGTGTAAGCATCATCACACATCTAAGTCCTTATTGAGAGACCAAACAAATGGGTGGTATTAAAAATGTAAGACGTACAACTCTTCATAGTCTGCCGCTAGGAAGAATATGAATGGAAAAAGTAGCCAATTCCTTCCACCACAGCTGAAAACATCACCCATGCAGGACTCCTCAGCAATAGTGGATAATAGCTGCTTCATGCATGCATAATAGACCTCCTTTTTAAAATTGATATATTCCGGCTTCTTGTGTTCTGCTGGATTGTCATTGAACTGCAGCTATATTTAGTATATATATCAGAGCAAAATAATGCAAGATACATACAACTGGAAGCCAACCAACAATCTGCATAGCGCCAAGCTCCTGGCCATTTTTGATATTTGCTGGAAGATTTTTGATCCTTGCCATGATGGGATGGCCCATTATACCATTGAAAGATGATAACCTTGTCTTATCAGCATAAATAGATATCATAAGAGGTCGTCCATCTTGTGGAAGCTCAGTCTGATAGAGATGTAGAGATAAGAAGTGATTCATACAAAGAAAAATACTAGAACTGTACCTGAACATTCCACATACGGTTTGCTGTCCAAGCATTATGAATAAACCAAACCATTTCACCACCACAATATATCTCAAGAAGAACGCTCTCAAATTGAGCTAAATTTCTGAGATATCCATTCTGCAGAGTTTTCAAAGAACAAAACCAAAAATTAAATGTTTTTAGATCTTTGCCATATTTGACTTTAATTTTGACGTGTTCAAACTTAGATAAGGTCAGAAGGCAGGTAAAAGCTGATGACAAGCAAACATACTGGGGCATATCTCTGAGCTGCAGTAGCCCATAGATGATTTAAATCAGAATGGTTCTGGATGAGAAAGTGTTCTTAAGGATTGTGTAGCATTTTATGAAATACTTTGATGAGCTGGTCAATGTGTTTGGCTGACATGCTTGCATCATGAACAATCTCAGCAAAATCAGATTCACTTTTGGATCAGAATGGGAGCCATGGCCATGGATGATATGGCGGAGGTGGTATTGAAGTACTGTGGCCATATTCTTTGAAGGATTGGATGATGGGCTGTTTGCCCAGACTTGGATGGAACGTGGTGCAAATATCATCTTCATTAGGATCTAATGATCATGACAATGAGACGGTGACAACAGGATCTGTGTAGCATCTATGTAGCATGAATATAAGTGAAACAACAACTGGAACATATAATTGATCCTACAAATATTTTCATTAGTGGCATCAGTGGATGAAACACCAGTGATTGGTTGGATTGTGTCTGTTTGAAGTGAGCACTTAACATTCAATATAGCCAATATCAGAAGACAAACTGGGGAGATGTTCAGTCTGGCTTAGACCTGCTAGTCGGCCAGCAGTCTTCAGACGTGGCAGGTTAAAGGCGGCAGCATTGTTCACTTGAGTTGTACCAGTTTCTAGAATTGCGCTACATATGAGATAGAAATCACAAGGACAATATAGTTTCACACCTTTTGCCTTTTCCTTTCCTAAGGAGCCAAGTCATGGAGGAGCATATATATCATCCTCTATATCATCTCAAAGGAAATTGGGATTCCCCCCTGTCAATCAGTCAATATCCTGCAAGTGATGTTTTGCAGTGGGTGACCTTGACCACTGCCGGCTTGTCTCAACAGAGGTGGAGCATAGATACCTGGGCATTGGTCAATAGAAAGAACATGTAGAATGTGTAGAGTCCTAACATCTTTCAAGAGCATCATGCTCAGATTGAAGGATCCTATGCAGGTCTTCTTCACATCATTGGTTCATGGCAACGGTCTCTGCTGTATAAGACTGTTGGCATTTCTTGCAGTGACTTGCAAAACCTTGTGGCTTGAACTTCTTTGTACAGAAAGGGCAGGTGCGTAAATATCTATTGGCGGAGCTCATAAGTTATGGTATTATGATGTTAAGCAAGAACAAAGGCCCAGAGCGACGATATATAGTTGTTGGTGGAATGATTGGCTCGTGGCAGAGCAGTTGATGAACTGATTACTAAAGTCAGTTCGGGAACACAAGTAGAATCAGAATACAGTGCATGTCATCACTTCTCCATCAGCTCTGTTTGGGTACCTGAATTTTTTTTGTAGACTTTTTCCCATTTTTCTAGGAAGGAAACCCATTAAAAAATGGTGATTTACGCAATAAAAGTTTTTTCCCACAGTGTTTCACTTTTTCGAGGGTTACAGGAAAGGTAAACCCACTCCAAATGACTATATATTTGACAAATAGGTTCTTGAAATCATTGGAAGCTCCTAAAAATTAGTTTACAGCATTATATACCATAGTTC
>JAGGAS010009569.1:0-11272 GCA_017657355.1 Termitomyces sp. K1Ac | reverse complement strand
GGTAAGGAGGGCGGTTAAGTGGTTGAGTCGATAAGGGCACGCAGTAAGCGATTATAACAAGGATAGCAAAACGAAGTATGCAATAAGTTCAATGTTAGGACCAAATGTCCTTGAAGACAAAAGCAAAGTGGACCGAATGTTCCTAGAGGTCAATAAGAATGATGAGCAGGTCAATAAGCTTGACAAAGGCGATAGCGGAGGCGATGATTAGAAGTTGTTTGCTTGCAATGAAATATAGAGATATCGAGGTGTAGGATCCACAGGCTAGCAGCAACAACCCACCATAATCTGTTAGAAGGTGAATCCTAAGCACAGGTAAACCTCAGTCTCTCTATGCAATTGACTGTATTATAAGCATACCTAAGCACAGGTAAACTATGGTATGCGTAAGCTTTTGTCCATTGTATGTAAGTAAGTCGCGCTCACCCTCAGTCTCTCTATGCAATTGACTGAGGGTATCTAGAGTCCATCCCAGTATTTATATGTGTGGTCCCTTTGTCCTTGTCCCTTCCCTGGACAACATCACCTCGATCCTGAGTAGTTCCTGGTCCTCTTTGTATCGCTCGTGGTGACCCTTGCATTGGATTGCAACAAATATTGAGGACTATGACAATCCTGCCCATGGTCAAAACAAGGCAAACAATACTTCTCACAGCATCACACTTGATCAAGATGGCAACAATGACTCTTGGGTGTCACCAGAGTCTCCATGTCTTTGGAAGGTGATCTTGCAACCAAACCTTAAACAATCGGCGGCCCCTAGTCTTTCCGATTTTATTGATCCTCTTGTCTGCTCACTGCTACTCAAGGCAATTTGGGAGTACAAAACCCTCATCTGCACCAAGATGGCATTTCCTCCTCTTGCCACTCAGGTAAATGGGCTACAACTGTTTGGGACAAATGTACAAACAAAACAAAATATGGGCCTTCTATATGAAGACATTTGCAGAAATGAATTTACGGATTGAATACTCCAACTGGTACACCAAGTTTCATTTCATGCACAATAGTGGCTAACCCTAAACTAGCTAAAAAATCATAGTTCACGTGTGGCAGTGAGCTCTTGAAGCCTGTGCATGCTGAAGTCCAAAGTGCATTCAAGTTTTGCAAGGACAACTTTAATTCCATCAAGAACAATGCCAACATTGCAAGGAAGCTCATTGAGAATAAATCATTTCATTATAAAGTTAGTTTCTGAGGACTGTTTCTCATCAATCTCTATATCAATGGATAATGACATCGTGACTTCATCCAGAATCTGGAGACTCTACAGGGATGCTGCAGAAACCCAATCATCACAAGTATCCTTGTTTCAACATGGTTCAAGGATGCCAAAGCCCCCGGTGTGCTCTTTAGTGAGCACTTTGACCCCGTATCACTTGGCTCATTGGCTCTGATCTTCATGCTGGTTTGTTATCTCACTTTTCTTTTTCTTATCTCAATATTAATGGCAGTCTCTCAGCTCCATTTCTGTCTTGAGGAGTGGTCGACAGGCACATTCAAGAAGGGCATTTTTTACAAGAGCAAAGTTTCCGAGTTTTTCGAAGTCTTCTATCAAGATTTGAAAAAGTGGCACAATCTCAATCCTGATGTCACTACTAACCGCCGCAAGAAGCTCTTCAAGCGTGGCCTGTGAGTGCGTAGATAAAGTTTTATATTACTTGCGAATCTCATCAACAGGCGTGTGAGTGGGGCAGATTATAGTGGACCCAAACCAACTCTGATTGGAGACGCTGAAGAACGTGTTCGCCAAGAACTTGAAGGTCATACGGGTGAGACCAACAGTGAGCTAAAACCTGATCGTAACAATGAAGAGGCATGACTAGGTTGTTGTAATATTGTACATGCTTAGGTTTAGGGTAATTATAATGATATTAGTTGCAGCAATGTAATACTTTTGTGCTCCAATGATGTGGTAAACATGTTTGGTAGTGTGAGGATGTATCAATTCTAGATATCTACTGACTCATTTATAGATCTACATAGTCTTTGTCACTTGTATCTTCAGACATCTATGTAGTGATTGTTGTTTGTTTCTATAGAGACATTCCCTATTACTACTGAGGTCTATGCACATCTATCAAGATTGGCCACTGCTCTATGGAGACCTATGTATGTAGACATGGTAGGTCTACATAACCATGTTGCTTTCCGCTGATGTCAATACAAATGATTCCATCTCAGCCGTATTAATATTTTGCTCTTTAGATGCTGGCTCCTGGCAAGTGAGCACTACATAGTAATGCCTGAACCACTTGTATTCAGGCATGATAAGTGTTCTGGACAGTTCTGGACAGTTAATGGTGAGATTTAGACAATAAAATCCGGTACTCACATCTTCTGAGTTACGCTTTGGTTACACTAACCAAAAATGTACGCGAGAAGAAACAAGGATGGAAATTCCAAAGCAGGCGAAGGGAAAGTTTGCCCGATTTGATGATCCAGGTGGCCTAGTTTGGTTTTACAATGAAGAAATGCTCTGAATCTATAGCAACAAGATCCAGCAAATGCATCTGTGGCCATGTGAATTGGTGACGAGGAGATTTCAAATGTAAGAGTAAAACAAAATCTGAGTTGACCCAGGCTCGAACTGAGGACCTTCTGTGTGTTAGACAGATGCGATAACCAACTACGCCATCGACCCATGAACTCAAACCACAAGATTACAAGTTACTCGATCATCATCTGTTATAAGGTCTACACAGACCGCTGATGTGGCGGCCACAAACAAGTCTGAACTGGAGCCTGAGGCCTGCCTCCGGGCCCTTGATAGAGGCGTCAACCGTATTTGTTGTCTTAAGTATCGTCAGCCTGCACATCTCGATCAAGATCGACGTTTTCTTGGGTTCTGGTCATACGCCTCCCCGAAAATCGCGATCCTCATGGTCATAAATCGGGACCGGTCGTTCTCCGGAGACACCTGCAAGGACATTCGGGAATTGGAGATTCTGCCCCGCCGCCCCTCGAGGTACTACAATTGCAAGTACTTATACTTACTATCATGTATTTACCTCTCCTTATCTAAGTTGTTACCACATTTGTCACTGAGTTCAGACTCCAAACGTGAGTTTGTACGAAGTTCGACACCAACGACAACGGCTGACTGCCTTACCTTTCTGCCTATTTTGGACAGCCTTCCATCGTGTAGGGAACGGGTACTTAGACGATAGTGGTTTGATCTCCTGTGGTGCTCATAATTGACGAAGGTCAAAGCAGTGTGAAGACAATGTATAGGCGATAATAGGTATGTAGTAAGTAAGTACTTTCGCCCTAGAAAAGGGATTGTTACGTTTGTCGAGAATCTGAGGTGCAATTTCGATCTGGCCTTAAGCTTGTGCGCATGCCAGGCCCCCGGTATAATTAGAGACTGAGAGGGTGACCTCCAGTCAAAGTACTAGTCCGCCATGAGTCTCCGAGCAGCTGAAAATGAGGCAACAAGACCAGCCTATAAGATAGAGGAGTCCGTCATTGGTGGATATTGATATTCTCAACGAGACGTCATACGACATTGGAACGTGGAACCCAGAAGGTACCAAGATATAAATGGACAAATAAGGTACACGAGTGAGAGGCAAGAAGAAAAAACGAGGCACTGGAAGGAAGTCACGCCTTGGCCTTTTTCTCCTTCTTTTCCTTCTTCTCTTTCTTTTTCTTAGGAACCTCCTCGTCCTAATTTGATATCAGTACACAAGAACGTGATACAAAACACGATACAGCAAACAAACTCACGTCTGCAGCAGCCTTGGCCTTCTCCTTCTTAGCCTTCTTGAGTGCCTTCTTCTCCTCTTTTGACAACTTGACCTTCTTGGTCGAAGGCTCTTCATCGTCATCAACGTCCATGTCGTCGCTCTTCCTCTTCTTCTTTTTCTCCTTCTTCGGACTTGGTTCAAGCGTCGTCAAGGCCGGCCCATCCATCTCCACATCTTCATCTTCATCCTCGTCCATCGCAAGGTCCTCCAACACCTTCCGAATGGCATCCGCGTTTTTGGAAGGGGGTTGGCCTGTCTCGAAGAAGTTTAAGCGTTCTTCCACCTGAGCGCGTAGTGCCTCGCCAAACTTTGGTGTCGGGTTGTCTGAAATGATACAAGTGAGATCAATCATGAATCAATCAATCAAGGCGCACCAGTGTAGCAATCTATCCGCGAAGCTATTGAGCATTTGTTTGCGAGGAACCGAGAGATACGGCCCTTGTGTTTCGGGCCCGCGCGACCAATGAAGGAGGAATGATACAGTAGACCATACTGATCCAGTAAGTCAATATAGAAAGCCTGGACATTCAAAGAAGATAGACGCACCTTCGGTGTATTTCCCTTTGTTTTCAACGCTCGGAAAAGAGCCTTTTCCGCACCAAGAATCTGCACCGTGCTTGCGGGGTATTTGCTAAGGTTTGTGAGACTGCCCGCGTGACTGATAAGACGAGCCCCAATCCTCTCTCCAAGAAGCGCCGTCAAACTAGGCGCAACAAGATTCATCTTCTCAGACAGGTACGAGATGAGCGATTTGCGATAATCCGAAAGGGAAACCACACGCGTTGCGAAAGCATTGATGTTGAGAAGGTCGAATTCGGAGAGGGAGGACCCCATGGAGCCGCGGGCTGCATCGAGGATATTTTGTGCGAGGGTGGAATCGTCGCCAATGAGTGCAGCTAGGTCCGGAAGTTTTTCTTCGGTGAGGGTGTCCTTATCGCCGATGAATTGAGCCACACATGCGTACTGGTGGTTGTCTGGAACGAGGCGAATGAGCTCTGGGAAGTGGTAGCCGTACCATTCTCTCATGCGCATGGCGAAGAGATTTACGTCCTTGTCGAGCTGGTCGAGGAGAGCGATGGCCTGGATAATCATGTTGTCGATACGGTTCACATTGAACTTTAGCTTCGCGCGTGAATAGGAATGACCCAGACCGAGTTGGGCTTTACGCAAGTCATCTGTTTGGAGCCCCTTGAGCAATTTAGAGGCATGCAAACGGATGCCGCGAATGAGTTCTTGCGAGGTTTCGGAGTTCTCGCAATGGATTCCGAGTTCGGTCTTGATGTTGTTGGCGAGTATGTTGTCGGAAACAGCAAGGATTACTGGAGACTTCTTCGAAGCCTTCGATAGGTTCAGCTCCAGAAGACTTTTCAGATAGTCGTTGACAATTCCTAAGTCGATAGCGCATAAATGAGATATTAAAGTGGAAGTTAAAGTGACGAACCCTCAGATACATCGTTGGCATTTTCAAGAGCTTGTGCGGCACTCTTGAAGGGCGAAAAGCTCAACAGCGACACCATTTTGCCAAATTTTGCGAGGTCCTTGATAGACTCCTGGACAGCGCGGGATCTAGACCCGATATCCTCGACAAGTTTAGCTTCAAAAATAGCATAACCTGAGGCTGATTCAAAGAGTACGTGGGTGACCATTTTGATAGCCTCCTCGTCGGCGTTGACGATGAGCACCGTAACAGTATTGGGAGTTGGACCCTGGGAAAACAAAACTTTTTCAAAGTCCGAAACGGGACAAACCCGCAAGACGTCACTTTTGTGCACTCAGTCTCCTGCCACGTTTAGTATGTACAAGAAAACCTAGGCTCATATTTTTCTTCTCTCCAGAACTGCGCTCTGAGTAATGCTCTCGTGAGGACCCAAATTTGCGACCGTGTACATGTTGGAGCATTATCTGGTGATGGCCCATATTCACACCCGACATTACTTCGCTCACCTGATAACAATCCTTGAGATAGTGATCGTTCTATGAAGCTCACGCGTACGCACAGAGCTTAGCCAGCTGTTGGCATCACGCGTCTATTGAGCGCTTGTATGCAATCTTTTAGCTGTCGTCTTGACCTAATCTTAGGCGAAGCGAGTAATCTAATTTTCAACCGGGCGGAACTGTGATCGTCGCTCAAGTCGGACCGAAGTCTTTCCTCGAGGCATCCGGTGGGACTTTCTCCTCCTTGTCATGTACACTTTTCTGATCGTCACTTTGTTCAAAAACTACATTGATAGCGTTGACTTAAAGGTGCCTAGATGTGTTGTGATTTCCCTGCCATTTGCCTCGAGGTAAGTGGAGCGTTGAAGCGAAGTTTGAGTCTGGTGAAATCGGTCCTAAAACGCGGCACAGACAAGCGAATTTATTGGCAGCGGCGCGAGAAGCGATGGGCAGATAGTGCCCACATAAGAGAACGTGGACATCGTGGTTCAGTATTGGTTCGCTATGGTTCCTTCTTATTACTGTCGCTGGCCACCGCCATCTTCAAGACTTTTCGCCTCACTTTGTCAATCTTTCCACGAAGACTGGCGCCTACTATACGTATCGGTTTTCTACAATGTATTTGGCTTTGCAGGAACACCGGTTGTGATCGCCGAGTTCCGACAAATCGATGCCTGAAGGCAGCCCGGTTGACTGTTTAAATATTTATTTTCCATCTCGCGGTAATCATACACTTCTCTCTCTGTTTCCTAACGTGGCGATGACGCCGTTAAACATACAGAAACAATGACAAGAGGGGATAGCGTTTCAGTAAGCGCCTAGTGGTCTGGTACCTCCGATCGAAGCAAACCGAGGGAACGGCCCACCAGGTCAGATGGCCTTAGGCCCTTACCTCATGTTAAGAGTAGAAACTGCAGGCACGTCAACGTCACGTGAATCGAACTGGTATTCGCTCTTGTACTCCAAGTGATGGGATTGAACAAAAGGTGACATCGCCTCGTGTCGGCTCTCACTTAGGACTCTCGCCCGTTCATTGCGAACCAAGATCCTGGAGTTCTGAAGGATCCGGAAGGCCTCTCCAAGGCCTCAGACTTCGGAGGACTTTTTCGGATAAGATTCATCCGCCACGCCGTGAATCAAGAGTCCCCCACAGGCTATTGGAACAAATATCTGAGATCTTCCACACCGTCACATCGTGGCATTTGAGGGTTCTTTTTAAACAGCCTTTCGCCTTAACGACCGGCTGGATACTCTTCCTTCCTTTCCTTCCATGTACAAGTCCTCATCAGCCTCAAAAGCCAGAGGTGAACCTACAACTCCAAAGCTTCGTCCAATAGAACTCTCTCCTGATATGGCGCCCTCGACGCGGCCTGATACGTGGATACTTCCCGCCGCTGAGCCGCGACATAGAACGGCGAGACCAATCAAGTCATCTCTGAAGAGGTCGAGCCCGCAGGCTCCACCCCCTCCAGAGAGGCCGGTGATTATCATTTGTCTTCAATAATTCTCTCCGATTGTCTCATTCCTTCTTAGTCCCGCGATATCGATGGCGATTCAGGCTATGGTTCTGGTTCATCAAATAGCCATACACGCAACACTTACATTGTACATACTAGACCTCTCGGTCGTACGTCGATCGCGATCGCGTACTTCTGCCAACAGTCTCATCATGATTTTGTTTTTTTTTTTTAGCCCCGGGCGTATCGGGTTCGCCAAATGAACCAACGAGGCCGTTGGCAGAGCAGGACTCAAACAGACCCAATTCTAGGCGTCAATTACCGCGGCCTCAGCAATATCTACCTCCTGATCCTACGCTGCCAGTCATTCCTCCTCCCCGAGTACAAGAACCGATGCTATCTCCAGTACATCCTGCAGCCGATTCCTACAGGTATGATCAAATCAGTCCTATCAGTAAGTCACGTTATTTGGAGTTTCTCCTTCTTATAAGCCCGAAGTTCGTGGGACTGATTCTTTATCGCCACCTTTCTCAACCATGACAGGTCGTGAAAGCCACCAGCGAAATTGGACAATGAACGAGAAGCTTCCGCAAAATAGTACGCAGGGAAGCTTTACGTCGATTCTCCGATCTCTGACCTGCAATTTGTGGCCAGCCTCCAGTGCTGAGCCTCATTATGCATCAATCTCTCGTCAGTGACTTGACTTCGGGATGATCATACGTTGATGTTCTGGCTGACTATCAGCGTCGTTACAGCTATCACTACCCGTGCTCGTGGACATGATCATCCAAGCTATGGACCCACTCAAGGTCCCTATGCTTCTCGTCCACTAGTTCATAGCGGTTGGCCTGTATATGGTCCTCCGCCACCTCAAAATCCGGCCCATCAGCAGTACTATTATCCGACACAACATGCACATTATCATAAACAAGGTTAAATGAAGCGTCATATTTCCCTATGTTGCGCTGAAATTTTTTCAAGCGTCGGTATATCATAGGCGAATCAACGACGCCGAGAATTATGGTGGCCAGTCAGATACTGAGGGTATGTTCCCATTGTTTCCACGATTGGTTATCAATTGACGGTGGGCTCATTTTTTCCCGTAGGAAGACCACCTCAGCGTCATCAGCGTCCCCTCGTGTATCCAGTCGGCGGTGGAGGCGGCTACTCTTCGGATAACGAAGGTTTGCTAGCATCCCTTGCAATTATGATGTCTTATTCGAGGTCACAGGCATGCGTCAGTATCTCCATACGGGGTACCACGGAGGTGAATCTGCGCCACATGTCTTCTCGGGACGTAAGTTGCGGTTTTGGTTTGCTTATCGAGGCGGTTTTAATCTGTCGACCTTCGTTGTCAGGTCCCGCGAGCGACAAATATCTACAGGAACGGCAGAAACAGCAAGAGCGTCTTCAACACCAGCAGATGCGGGGTGTACAGCCATCAGCTTATCCAGGTGAATACTTTGTCCTATATTGAGCTGCCAAAACCATTGACCTGAGTCATTCTATAGCGCAGCCGACTCAACAGACTAGCAATGAGCCCGTTGCCTGGATCAGAATGGGTAATAGTATTGATCATGTTCATGGTTTCCTTCGTACTTACCAACCATTGGAAGATGAGGCACTCAGGATCCAAGGCTACGACAAGAATGGACACCGTCTGTCGACGGCTGCGAGCCCACCACACAACGGCGTCGTCTCGCGACCACGTGGTTGGACAGGTAGAAGGTTTCAATTATTTCATTTTTTCTCGACTGATGATTCCCCAGAGCCTCCACTCTTGCGAGGTGTTACCCTGAGTTGGCCAATCCTCGAATACAAGCAACGCCGACGTGGTCCCAGCGTCAAGCCCATGGTCTTTTTTGACATATCCCAGGATCCTGAGGGTACGGACGGCCGTGGCATTCGTCTCCTATCTCGTGGGGATTATGGAATGTCTAAAGACTTCTCTCACGAATTCAAGACTCTACCATTCTCCACCCATGCCAAAATGAAGTACATAGACATGAAGTGCGCGGCACCTGAACTGCAACCGTGGAACGTGATCATCGAACATTCAGAGGGAATCCAAGTCATCGACTTCTTCAGGGCGATCTATACGACCTACCAAGAGCGGCTTACGCCTGACGAACTTTACAAGTATCGTGCTCTGGTGAATACGCAGGCTTGCCAGCGAGCTTTCAAACGTCGTTGCCAGAGGGCTCCAGGTTCGACGGAGTATAACGAAAGACAGGGTATCCGTCGTGTCGATCTCGTTGGAGATAGGACATTGTATTTGAGACTTCACTGCGACTCCGACACCAAACGATACGAGTTCGATTTGATCAAGCAAAACCAGGCCAATATCTGCGATTCCGAGCTTGTCCCGCACCATAATTGAGGCCGTCGATTCTTCTCGAATGACCTGGTCCCTTAACGTTTTTCATTCCATTTGTTAGCGAGATTCGGCCACGTACTCATGGACTTCACCTCAAATTCCACTCCCTCCCTTTCTTTTTTTGCTGCCGTCTCCATTACTCGTTGTACATCATGACATCTCCACTCACCTTCCCATTCCGCTATCCTCACGTCCATGCTGTTTTATGACCGCGATGACCGCGATGACCATACCCCCTTAGCTCTTAATGTAGTATTAAGTATTTGCCGCGAATTATTGTCTTCTTGTTGTAATTTTGGTACTGTAGCATATGTAAGTATCAGCCGTTATGCTCTGCACGAATATCTCTTGTAACACTCACCATCTCAAAAATACCAAGGACTTCAGATCTTTGTATTTCGTCGCGAATTCCGGTAACTCTCGGCCTCATTGTGAACGTGTCTCGGTAGATCGTCGAAGAAACGAATCGATATCAACGTGCATGGCTAACGTCACCGGTCCCAAAACTAGAAGTCAGCGGAGGCATGTGGTGCAGAAGCAAAGGTTCGATGCGTTTGTGGCTTGCCACATGCTGAAGATCTTCTGTCAGGTGCGAATGAGAACAGGAAGCGAGTTAACAACTTGAAGACTCGTGTTCATCAGAACGAGAAGCCGCCATCCGAAAGCATGACCTTGAATTCGAATGGCCAGATGCGGCTGGGAGAATTGCGACTTTCGGACCTTAGATTGAAATACAGACCCACCCCTCGTGATCGGTCCCCCCTCACCCTTGGGACATTCGGAACGAATGAGTGTGATGGAGACGTTATCTGCCACCATGATCAGAGGATTTCTATGCGTTTTGAAGGGTTGCATGTTGATCGTCGGGGCCAATATCAAGCCTCGTGGAGGTGGGGTGGCTGTCGATGGACTATATGGTACATGTCGACAAATGTGTTTATGCGAAGGAACACTGGTGTGATATATTCTCTTCGGCCCCCTCCAGAGTGTGTTCTGGGAGGCACCAGATGTGATCAATTTACTAACCAAAAGTAGATGTTTGAGGGTCTTCTGATACGGTATACCAAGGTGACGTTCGTCTGAAAGGATAATACAAATGAGTCAGATTAGATGCCGAAAACGAGGAAAGGGCAGGAAAGGAAAGCACTTGGAAGATTCCGTTCACCGGAAGGCAAAAAGTCGGCATCATCCTTCCTGCGTTCCGCAGTGCTTCTGTGAGAGCCCTTTTTTGAGTACCCTTCACAATAAATCTTGTTGAACTTTTGAAGAAGTAAGTTTTGGGGATGAGCTGAGGAACTCAAGGTTACGAGCGCTGTTTATAGTGGACATCACGTCTCTCACTCGAAACATGAGTTATAACCTCATGTTCGGCAGGGTGACATGACGTCGGCAAGTGAGAGAGCGCTTGAACATTGTAGGATGGGCGCCTCCCCTTGCTTTTCCCAGTCGATGTTTTTATCCTTAAATTGCCCATTGAGTCCTGGATCTTCTGGTAGGTCCAGGGTCTTCTGATGCAGACTTTATAAAGATGGAAACGAATTCGAATAAAAACGGAACTCGACGGGGGAACAGGAAACTTCCGAAGTTCACCGAGGGAATTTGCAACTTGAAAGGGCGAGGAAATTGTTAACAATCTACATCTGAAGCTAAAGCATCTTGCTCACCTTTCTGATTCTGAAGTTCATTTCACAGCGCTTGGATGAGCGTTATCTCAGTTATACTTTCTCACTGTCACCGGAACCAAAATCCTTGGA